>WYDI02024064.1:0-29634 GCA_009867235.2 Psittacus erithacus | reverse complement strand
TTCCCTTCCCTTCCCTTCCCTTCCCTTCCCTTCCCTTCCCTTCCCTTCCCTTCCCTTCCCTTCCCTTCCCTTCCCCACACACAGATATTCTGCCTCTTCAGGCTCTTTGCTGAGGACCTATTCCACCTCCCATTGAAACCCATGCCAATTTTCCTATTGACTTCTTGGGGAGGTGAAGCAGACACAAATCCAGTGCAAATGAAATCGTAGATGTCTGCCTTCCCCGGGGAGCCGGGAGGCTCAGATGGGACGGTTTCATTAACTAGTCCTGTAGTTCTGATGGAACTGGCAGAATTTCCCCACCTGCATTGTGTTTTAATTGCAGGATTAAATAGTGGATCCTTAGGACTAAAAGACTGGCCTTGCTCAGAGCCCTGCTGATGTGGAAGAGTTTTTCACACCAGGAAGGTCCTTTATCTATTCCCTGCCTCAGTTTCTTTGTCCCTGTGCAAGGGATGTGGCAACCCTCATGGAGACGCCTTGAGACAGGTGGGGAAAAGAGCTAACTGTAGTACTGGTTGGGTTGCTGGGCTATTTCCTTCATATTCTTTAGCAGAGCTTTGCCAGGGGATTAAATAGGAGATTTTTCCTATTGGGATGCTGCTTTAGGTGCTCAGCCAGTGTGTGTGCAGGGGCACTTAGCAGGAATACAGAGTGCAGGGCAGCTTACTGCCAGGAGCAGGAATATGAATTACTTTGTCTAAGTAAAGACAACTGACTTTCTGCACTCATTATTCCCAGGCGAGGAAGGAGGGTGACCCCGAGCCTGGTGAAACACACGGTTTCTACCTGCTCTGCCAGCATGGAGGGTTAATAGTAATTTTTCTTGATAGCTCAGCAAGTTTTAGCCTTCCCTTTCACAGTGCAGAAACTCCCCCGACTCCAGCGTTGCTCCCACCGCCAGTTAGCAATTGCAAAACCAATAACTCGACTATGTGCTTTTGGCTAAACTGACAGAAGCACAGAAAGAGACTCTGGATACAATTTAAACCCCAAATTCAGCATGGCCACTTACAGCTGTAAAACAAAGAGAAAAACCAGCTCCAAAACACTGCAAATCAATCAAGGCTCTTTGCACCCAGGTCCTCTCCCTAACCTCGCAGCCATAAACCACCATTAAATGTATGTAAGGCCACCCCTTAGGACATCCTAAACTGAAGAATTAGAGTCAACACCGCACATGATGGGAAATAGCTGAAAACGGATATAGTGGCAGTCACACTTGCTGCTGTTGGGTGAGATCCAGGTACCCCTCCCCATGGAGACCAATGCCAGGGGCATCTGGGGGGATGCAACACGCATGGAGGGTTTGGGTGCATCTTACCGCCACGAAGAACATGGTGAAGAAGTAGACCATGGCTTCCATGTGGAAGCGCCGCTTGGCTGCAATGCTGATGGTGGGGAGGAAGACCAAGGTGCTGATGGTGGGCAGAAGGAGCTTGGCCACCAGTGAGCCCATGAGTGCCTTGTGTGCTGCCGGCTCCCGGGACCTGATCTCTGTGTGCTGGACAGGGACGGTGCAGGAAAGAGCCGTGTCGAGCGTGCTTTAAAGTTTAAATGTCCAGGGCACGGGAGGGCTTGGGCAGGGAGCAGCTGCTGCTGCAGCCCCCCCTCCCCTCCGCTCCCGGCTCTCCCCAGCAGTGACATTCCTGGCGCAGCCGGCGGCTCCTGCAGCAGATGCTCTGTGCCTCCAGTATTGCACCGGTGTTCCTAAAGGAGCCGGGGGGAATGTCGTCCTCGCACGCCTTGTGCCGAGCGTCAGAGCTGGTGCAGGGTGGGTGAGGACTGAGGGTTTGTTTGCCCCCCATGAGGACACCCCACATCTGCACCCCACTGCCCCTGTGCTGAGCCTGGGTCGATGCTGCTGGAGCAGCACTGCAAAGAAAACCCTTCCATTGTGCCACGCTGGCATGCAGTAGGGAAGAACTGGTACAAGGCAGGTACCAGGCAATTCTAAAACAGTGGGATGTGTCCTGCTACCTCTGCCATACCTGAGAAATACACACCAAGCTCCAGATCTGCCTTTTATTTCCTCATGAGGACATACCTGGAGCAGATGGGCCTGCTCTAGCAGAACACAGGCATGGGGAGCTCATTTGATGCAGGGTCTATAACACCAGCTATATGCCTATGTGCCCTCCTGTGCACTTGGTGGAGTTAAGTGCAGTTAAGACTCCCAGCCATGCCCTCAGGCTTTGCAGCGTGGCCACCTCCAGGAGCTCTGTCTGAAATTCAGGAGCTGAGCTTCTCTGGGCTGGAGGAATTTGAGCAGAAAAGCTGGAGGGAAGGAGACCAAAAGCCAACCAGCGCTGGGGCTGTTAATCCACTCAGTGGCTTCTCTCTTTTGTTATGACTTTTTACGATACCACTGCTGCTCCCCTCCTGGGTTAATATCTTTTCCTTGGAGCCTCGCATGGATTCTCGGCTTCGCTTCGGTACAGCTGTTCCCAGGACACAGGGACCAGGAATGCTGCACTTGAGCAATCACCCTCGTGGCAGCGGATTTAGGGGGAGGGTGTGAGCTGTGGTATGAGTCCCCATTCCTGAGGCCTACAGGATGGGCTCGCCTGTCCCTGGGAGGAGTCCTCTGGGAAAAAGGATGCACACAGCAAAGAATGCTCTTTAAACCACTCCAGGTTGGAAAGGGCTCTGGGAGGGGGAGCAATGGGGTGTTGTGTGTGCAGTGAGAATGGCATGATGGCATTAAAACACCGACCCGAGAGGGCTGTGCTGAGAGCCTTGCTTGGGGCTCAGCAGAGATGAGCTGGGTATGTCTCCTGGTTTTAGCTGATACTGCAGGAACCATTCACATTCCCTGTCTGACTGCAGGCAGCATCCTTCTGTGGGATGCTGCTCACACCATGTCTCCAGCCGCCCTCCTGCATGGACAAGCCATAAACTTACCACAAACCCCTGCAAAATTTCGTCTCTCTACCAATAAATAATGAAAAACTGGTGTCCCTGTTCACTGGGCAAATCAGCCCCTGCAGGCCAGCACATAAATACCTGCTTCTCCCCAGACATCCAGCCCTGCACGAAATCGGAACCAAGAGCCAGTGTGCCCCGAAATACCTGCTCCTTTCCTGTGCCACATTCTCAGACACATCCTTTATTCCCTGTTATTCTTGCATAAGCTGCTTGGACCAAGGAAGGTGCTGGGGCCACTGCACAGCAGTGCTTGTCCTGCTGGGGTTGGGGTTGGCTGGTTGCACAAACTGCTCTGGGTTCCTGGCTAAGAAACCCACATCCACCTTGCTTCTGTGGCCATGAGGCTGGTGTCAGAGAGGTGAGAACACAGCTCAGAACCTGTTGGTGAGGAGACTTCCAAATCTGAGTGCAAAGGAGCACCCACACCCTTGTGGGACCATTTGCAAAGCCGTGCAGTGGTGTGACAAGCCACCTACTTGCAAGGACTTGCAAGGCTGGTGGTTGTGCCATAAGCCAAATGGCATCAGGTGAAAACACGATCATGCAGTTGTTAAATGCATTCTCCTCATCCCCATCCTATGCCCAGAATCTAGCTGGAGCCCGCTGGAAAGGAAACCCCTGCTGACTGCTGAATACAGCAAGTGCCAGCTATGGAGAGTGCTCCCCCGAGCAGGGAAGTGTTGGAGCTGTCAGGAGCAAGAAAACATTCCACAGGTTGTTGGGGGTTCGGTTTTCTCTCATTTCTTCTCCCCCAGCTGCACGCCCGGGGCTGGCGCTTGGTTTGCAGCCAGTGCTGTAGGCACCGAGGGGAAAAAACCCCACCGCTTCGCACACGTGTTCCAGCCATTGTTAAAAAAGAGACCCCAAAGTGAAGTGCAAGGCAAGGGGCAGGCAGGTGGCGAGCTCCTGTTGGGAGCTGCTGCTTAAAAGGTCTTTGTTCAGGCTGCAAATGAGCTGCAGCGCGAGACATGGGCTTTGCAGACCTTCTCAGGGAGGAGCCCAGGAACAAAGGGCCAGGACTTTGCTCCCACTCTCCTAAACAGGTAGGAAATATAGAAAGAGCAAATTTTAGCCTGTGCGTTTAAGTACTTCTGGAAAGCAAATCTTAAATCTACATTCCACAGGGTTAATTTTGTGTGGACCAGAGTGCATGCAGCAACGGTGATACATATGGCTGAAAACTTGTTCCCAGATGCCAAAACCAGGTTCTGGTATGCTGTCCTGGATCCTTCCAGGGTAACATTAACCACGACTTTCTGTAAGCACACCTACCCTTTCAACTCAGACACTGCAGCAAAAGACAGAGACGTAGATAGCTTTGTTTTATTTTTAATATTAAGGGGATAGTTTGAAAGTAGCATATATCGGAACAGAGGATGAGTCGTCTGTGCCTATTGTGAGTATTGAGAGTATATTCTTCTTGGGCTAAGTATAGGATGATCTTTCATTTGTGTGGAGTGTAGACTGCATCAGAATTGAAATCTGCTCCATTGTGTGTCCCCAGTTACTGACAGGTTTGAAATAATGGTGATAATGGCACTAAAATGGAGGGTCAAAGTTGCAGCTTCTATACGGGCTGCAACTCGCAGTGCTGCAATGCAAGTTCAATGTGAGCAGGTATGCACGGATGGCTGTGCCAGCTCAGTGCTTACTGCAGAGCGTTGTTTACCACTTCCATTACTTCAGAGTCCAACTTTTCATCTCCACAACACTGTGGCTTGTACACTCTGGTCTTAGGAATGATGGTGAAAAGCTGAACGATGGCCTGGCCAGGATGAGGTGCAAGAGCTGTGGGCCTGGAGCAGCACAGTCATCCTCAAGGAGCCCTGGGCAATGTAATGAGTGCTGCACCATTCAGCTGGCAAAGGTTCCTTGTCTTCTTGCTGCTCTGCCCTGGGAATCTGATCAAAAAGCCTCCTGGTGTGAAGGGACCTGGTCTAAGTGTGAAGCAGCCCATGGGCACAGTCCCTTCCCTGCCCAGCTGGAGAAGGCATGGCTCCAGCACCTGGATAAAACACCTCTCACCACCCACCGCAGCCTGTGGCCAGAGCTGTTGCATGGGTCGCCAGTGCGGGTAGTGCTTTCTGGATAGCTGGGATCGAACACCAGGGAAAAAGAGCCCAATAGAGGCAGAGCCACCAGCTGTGCCTGAGTCCTTTGCGCTGCAGACTCAGCTCTGATCTGCCACAGCGCTCACCCGGTCCTGTCCACAGCCCTGCCAAAGCACCTGCATCCTCCTTTTTTTTATTAGTGGAATAAATTGCCACTTAAAATATCCATGCTCCATGAGGCCTGGCCCCATTTTAGGCAGCTTTACTGAATATTTGCCCTTAAAATTTCCCCTTTCGCTGTTGAATAAGCCTATTATGCATATTCCTCGCAGGTACCCCCGCTTCTTTTTTCCTTAGGGCTTTTTTTTTCACTCTTCCCTTCTCCTCTACCCTGTCATGGCCAATAACAAGCATGCCACCACTAACGGTAACGACACGTCTTTTCTTGTCACTGCTTCTACCCCTTGCTGTGTCCTGGGTGGCCTAATCCCAGGAGGCAGCACAGGGGTTTATTGCCCATTTCATGGTGTTTAATGGGCTTTTTACAGTCCTGACTTCTGGAGCCCAGGGGTGATGTGAGAGTCTCAGACCTCCCACCCCAATGTTCAAAAGTGTCATTTTCTGAAGAGAAGAGCTTGAAGCTGTGATGCTTCCAGGCTCAAAATCCAGAAGGGAACAAAACAGGTCTTGGGTTTTTGGGGAGTCTGACTCATGACTTTTGAATGCCTGTGGTTGGCAATGCCGCATAGCTGATGTCCCTCAGCACAGCTTCCCTGCAAGACTCATTCCATTAAAAGAAAAGGCTTTGTACTTTTTGGGTTTTCAGTCTTTGCATAGCTAAAACTGTGACCCAAGCACGACTCGTCTGAAGCTCCTCCAAGTTCTTGCAGGGATGTTGACTCTTTGGGGACAGGTAAAATTCAAGTCTGCACAGAAAAAAAGGGTCTTTTAAAGCCATCGGAACTCTACAGTCGGGACCATACCTGGGGATACTCGGATCACTTGGGGCTTTCAAACTGCCCAGAGATGTTTTTGAGCAGGAGTCTGGTGACGAGAGCAATTTGGGGGCTTCGGCTTTTTTGGTTTAAACTCAACATTTTGCAAGTCTCCGTGGCAGCAGCCCTCACGCTGATAGACATAAATCATCCCATCCACATTCCAGGAAGGCACGCAGAGGCGAAGTGCTTGCCCAACACTGCACCGCAGGTCACTCTGCAAGGGACTGGACTGTCTCTACAGGGCACTTTTTGGTCTTCTCTTGCCTGTTTTAGTTACGCAGTGGTAGACCACAGCCACAGCTCTTGAGAAGAAGGTAGGGCTGGCTGCCAGGGCCTTTTTTCAGCTTTGCCACATTTCAACCCCCCTGGCAATGTTCCGGCCATGCAGGGACCTCATCCGCTCCATGTGTGGCTTGGATTTGCCCAGGAAGCACCAGTTGCCTGGAAATAATGCCCATGGCTGTGCAGAAGTGTTGAACAAACGGGTTGCTTCTGTCAGAAGTCTTAAAGAGGAAGAAAATCGGTTAGTGGTCTGGCCCTGAGCAAAGGCAAAGCTGCTGGGGGGTCCTGGGCCAACAGGCTCCAGATCACGCTCCTGCTCCTGTGTGGCTTGCCTGGACTTGAGCGGATGTTTCGGTGGGGCTGGCTACAGCAGAGCCATCCTATCTATCATGCCAGCATCAGGCCCAAGCCAGGAAAGGGCTGATTTTGCTGGGAAAGCAGTGCTGGAGCGCCCTAGCCCATGGTTCAATGAGAGCAGGACCTGCTCCAGGGACATGCCTGGGACTCGGTGATGCTAGGTGTCAGCTCTGGTGGGTCAGAGGGCTGGTGCTTGGGTCAGGATGGGGAAGGTGTCTCAGGATGGGAAGCACAGTGAGACAGTCACCGTCCTGTGGATCAGAGCTGACAATCACTCTCTCCTCCAGGTCAAGGATGGATGCCCCTCGACCACAGCAAAGGGGTCCCCCCACCCCTCCCTAGAGGAGAGAGGGCCCGATCCTGCAAAGCACAGACAGCAGCAACAGCTCCTGCTGAGCAGCAACAGTGCCCAGCCCAGTCCTTCGCTGAACTCACGTCAGCCAAGGAAACTCCTTTCCTCTGCAGGCACTTCTGTGGCCAAACCAGCAGCCAGTTGCCGGCGACATTCCCCTGGCTGGAGGAGGTTATTTTGAGTGTCTGTCGCTCCTTTTATTTGCTCTCTGAATGATGCATGGCACTGTTTTGGGATGGAAAGCCTGGCAGCTGCCTGCTGGACGGCTGCTGCGTGTCCCTTGGGGCAGGAGCCCACCAGCCCCACACCGCAGTGGGGCCGGGCATTGCGCAGGTGGCTCTGAGCCACCCTGTGCAGCGCTGGGAGGTGAATGTGCAGCGTCGGGACTGCTGAGCTGCCTGGCCAGAGCGCGGGATGTGGGAGCAGGTCTGGCTCAGGGACCCTCGCCTGAATCCTGAATTTCCCTGGGAAAGTCCGATCCGAGCCCTCAGTGGGAAAGCCTCTCACTGTCCATGCAGGTGCATCTTGTCTCAATTTATTCCAATCCCAAAAGCAGTAAATAACATCTGTGAATAATTTCTAATGCTTATGCCAAAAACTGGGAGTTAAAAACTGCTGTTGTCTGAGCCCGGCTGCCAGTAAGTGATGCTGAACCTGCCGGCAGCTCTGGCAGCAGCAGTGGGGCTTTGGGGACAGCACTGGCCCTGGGGGTTTCGGGGTGCTGGGAGCAGGGACCAGTGCAGCCCCACGTTGGAGCTGTGGGGTTTGGCCAACAGGGAGCTGGACAGAGGCTTATGTTTTTTAGCTGCTCTCTGATGCCTTTTGGGTTTGGGGATGTTTTTGCTCCCACTGAGGTGATGGCATCGCTCCTGCTGATTTCATGAGGATGGGCTGGGGCTGCGTATGCTGCGCTGCTGCAGCCAGGGATAACACTGCATGATTTATGGGAGCAATCAGTTGCCACTAGGAGCTGGTTAGGAATTTTCCGATGAAACGGGGATTGCGTCAGAAACCGCTGAGTCATCTCAACTGCTTCATAAAAAAACTAAAAGAATCCTTTGGCTTTGGTGAACTTTGGTAAAGGCAGAGACCGACCGACCGCATCTCGCCTGCTGCTGCTGCTCAGCGCCTGCTGCAGGGACAGCCCCCCCAGCCCAGGAGCTCCCCAGCCCTGGGGTATCCCTGTGGCAGGACAGGGTCACCCTGGGATGGGGTCTGCTGGGGTGCAAGCTCCCGCCAACCCCCTGGGCTTGGGGGACCTTGGGGGGACAGTTGGGGGATGCTGGGGCTGCTCTGGCTTTTTCAATGTGAAATATTTTGATGCTTTTAAAACCTCTTGCATTCAGACTTTTCCCTCTTGGCCGTTCCAAAACGGAAAGGGTTTTCTCCTGCGTGTCTCAGGCTGGGATATTTTGAAATGCAGAAGTTGGGTGAACTCAAGCGCTAAATTTTCCCAGTGTCCTGGTCACAGCCAACCAATGGAAAATTGAAAGTTGCAAATCAACCTAGCTGGGTAAATTAGAACAGGCTGGCAGACATTTAGCCAAACAGAAAAGGAGACTTCATTTCCCATAACTTTTCTGGGATGGATTCTCTGCTCAGCTTCACACAGCCACCCTGGTTCCAAAGGAACACCACCATAGACCCGCAGTGATTCACCAGGTGCTGGGAGCTGTGCAGGGATCTGTGCCCCATGGCAGGGTGGGAGCTCACCCCAAGGCCCTGCAGATAGGAGCTGCTGGCCCATGGCAGGTGGTGAAGGGGTTGAACGTTGCCACCAAGGGCTGAGAGCAGCCGGTAGCAATAACCACAATGAGCTGCAGCAATCACCTTGGGCACAGAACCAGTGCTGGGGTGCAGCGCCCTGCTGGGAGCACTGGTTTTGCCCTATGTGGAGCAGGTCTAGAGGGGAAGGAGAGAGGCTCGAGCTCAAGCAATGAAGGAAATAGTTCAGGTGGGCTGCTCAAGACTGCTGAGATGACATTGCTGTGTGTGCAGGGGGGATGTGACAAGGAGTGCATGGGAGTGTGGTCACCACATGGGTGAGGTATCTCATTAACCATGTTTTACATGTCAAGACTGCAGAGAACAGACCACATATATTGTATATAGGTTATAAACTGTGCGTGTCCTTCCTTATGCATAGGCATTTCTCCCTGACACACACATAGATCAGATACGATACGTACACGCCTGCCACTGAGCCAGGAGACTGTTCTCATCCAAAAGGCTCTTGACGTGCCCCAAGCCCGTTTTCTGCCCGCCGCCGTCCTCTTGTGCGCCGGAAAGCTGTATGAAGCCGCAAGCCTGATGCCGAGCCTTAGCAAATGACACCAAGAGCAGAGTGCAGGGAATCTGGTTTATTACTCAGCAGAAAGCGCAATTAAAACTCCGGCACACCCAGTCCGGCTCTCCTGCGCTCCCAGCAGAGGTACCGGCAGCACTTTGCCCACCTCGCTCCGTCGGGGCCGGGGGCTGCAGGAATCGTCCCCCGGCTGGGGGCAGAGCATCTCCCGGGTGCGGCGGACGCATGCGTGCGGGCTGGTGCGGGCTGTGTGCGGGCTGCCCCCGTCTCTGTCCCCCGGCCTCGCCGCAGGAAACCGGCTGGCGGCCGCGGGCCGGCGCCGGGGGAGGCGAGGGGTTAACCGGGGTGGGGGCATCCCGGGCCGAGAGGTGTGAATTCCGCCCGCTCCCCCCGCCCCGGCTGCCGCTATAAGAGCGGCCGGCGCGGGCTGGGGGGAGCCACTGCGGCGGCTCCTCCTCGCTGGAAGCCCCGGCGCTTGTGGCTGCCCTTTGAAGTCGGAGAGGGAGCAGGAGGGAGGGAGCGGCTGGGGCTGCTGCTGCTGCCGCCGCCGCCGCTGCTGCTCCGATCCACCACCGCCTGGCCCCGGAGCATCGCCCCGCCCGGCCCGCCGCCTCCAGGTACGGCCCGTGCCGCCTCGGCTCCCCCGCGCCGCCTGCCCCGGCTGCCCGCATCGCCCGCCCGGCCCGTCTGCAGCCTGCAGCGGGGCTGCCCCGGCCCCGCGATGCCGCCGGCCACATCCCTCCCCCTCCTGCAGTTCACTTACTCAAACACGCAGCTTTTACCGGCCGAGAATAAGCTGGGAGCGAGCTCCGGTACTGGCTTCGAGTCAGACGTGTCTGGGAGCCTTAATGAGAACCAAGTGTAAGGCAAGTCGCAGCCACCTGTCCCGGGATCCTCGGCCAAGCGCACCGCGCTCCCATCAGTCAGTGCATCTGCCGCTTGGAAAGGGTATCTCGCATGTGAAGGGCTTTTCCAGCCAAGCCATTTCTGTGATTCTGTGCTGGACCCTCTCCCCGGGGGCGGCCGCGAAGCCGAGGTGGGACCTGGCGGCCCTCTGGCAATGTCTGTACAGCCCTGTACCGCAGCCGTGCTGGCATTGCCGGCGATCTGCGTTTCCAAACTGCTACAAAAGCCCTCACAAGAGGAAAAAGGGGTAGGAAAGAAGCTCTTTACGTTGCAGGTCTGCAGCACCTCTTCCACCTCCCTACTTCCCAAAGATTCTGCCTACTGACTTTTCAAGGGGAATTAGTTTGGGGAGAGCACTTTTATTTTTGACTTGCAGACATGAGCTGCTTTGATTGCCTGGAAGCTTGATTTCCTGAAACCTGCTCCTTTCTGGCTCTTGCAGTGAGGTTTACAATAAAACGTAGTGTGGTTTTGAGCTGAGTTTTATTTAAGAAAATGCTGTTCTGGGTTACTCTTTCATGAGGCAGATGGAGAAAGAGATGAAAGGCTGACGCTTGGGATGCTTCATTTCTGCTCTATAATTGCAGGTGGTTTCTCTTCTATAAGAACAGGCTTCTTCCCTGGGAATAGATGGGAATCGGAGTGAACAAATGAAAAAAGGAAAAATATTGGCTGTTAATTGAGTTTATTTATTTGTTTATGAAGCCTTTCATCTTGCCGTTGTAGGAACAGTTCTGTAAATGGGATATTAAGATGCACTGCTGCTACAGATCCAGGGACACTTCTTGTTACTGCCTCTTGTGCAGTGCTTGCTTCTGTGTAAGCTGTGCTCCCTTCCTAGA
Organism: Psittacus erithacus; assembly: GCA_009867235.2. NCBI lineage: Eukaryota > Metazoa > Chordata > Aves > Psittaciformes > Psittacidae > Psittacus > Psittacus erithacus. The sequence continues at coordinate 18,613 of WYDI02024064.1, read as the reverse complement.
CAGGCTTAGAGCTCCAGCTCATGCTGGTGGGATCAGGTGCAGCCACTGGGAACCAGTGTGAAGTTGTGGTTTGGAAGATGGCAGCTGAGGTGTGATGTGGGCTGGTACTGTGTTAATGCTTCCACTGATTAAATATAACTTCAGGATCAAGCCTCTGCAGGCAGTGGTGGCTGGTGTCACTTAGCTCACTGGGAATGCTGAAGAGGATGTGTGCTGTGTAACTCTCCTGCTCTTGACAGGCTATAGGGCTGGATGAGAGCTCTGCTTAGTGTGATGGTTGGTTGCTTTCTAGGATGAAGATATCTAAGTGGAGGTGGAGCAACATCTCCCTCAGCACACGATCCCAGCTGAAAGGCATCCTGGCCCTTCTCTTTGTGGGCAACGTTGCCTTTGTGATAGCTCAGGTAAGTGCATTGCCTTGCTGGGAGGTCTCTGGGTTTTAAAATGGTGTGTCTGGGCTGGGTAACCCCCAGGACCTGCAGGGCTGATTTGTGCATGCATCAGGTCTCCAGCATGTGTGAGGATGTATGACTTGGCTTAGCTCTTTGGTCTCAGCTTAACCTAAGTTGTACTTTCTGTAGCTAAGAGCATGCGTAGGCCATTTCTAGGGCTCTGTAAGGCCATGCTCACTCTTGGATGAGCACTGCTTCCTTGGTCCCTCCTCCCACAATAAAGAATAGCTGGGACTCCCCCACAGAGGTTCTGTGCCCTGGCAAAGGGATGCCAACACCTTGTTGAGCGCAGGCATGTGGTGGTGACACTGCTGGTGGAGCAGCTCCTTTCCCTCTGTGTGGTGATGCTGCTGCCCACAATGGCTGAGGGGTGGGGGTGTCAAAGACCTTCCTGAAGTGGCAAACCTGTCCTTGCAAAGAGAGCACATGGGCTTCTTCAGCCTCCTAGCATCCACTGGCATGGTCTCCTGCTGCAGAGTGGATTTGTAAGGGTTTGCTGAAGCTTTCAGTGAAGGTTTTGGCTGCAAGTGGCTCTCCAGCTCCCTGAATTCGCTGTGGAGCAAGAGTCAGGGGGCACCAAAAGACTTGGAGGGTTCAGGGTTGTTTGTGAGCTTGGTTTTGCCAACTGAGAGAAACAATAAACATTTCCTTTCCTGAGGAATCCCAAATATTGCCATTTCATTCCAATTTGTAATGAAAACACAATTGGAAAAATGCAGGGTTTCTTGCAAGATGGAAATCTCAAACTTGACCTCAGCTGCAGAGGGAAATGCCCAGTTGCTCAGGGTGGGCTGGATGGGGGATACCCTCATACCACCCAAGTGGTGCGGGTGCTGACTGCTGCTGCTCTCTCCCCACCTGCCTGATGCTCCAAGCAGGACCTGGCGCAGACTTCCAACAGCCTGGAGGAAGGGGCAGATGTCACCGCATACTGGTGGGGCGAGTGGACCAAGTGGACGGCGTGCACCAGGACCTGTGGGGGGGGCGTCAAATCCCAGGAGCGGCACTGCCTGCGGCAGAGGTACGGCCGCAGCTGTGGAGGTGGGAGCTGCAGCTTGCTGGGGGTAGCCTCATCCAGGAGGTCATTGCTTGGTAGATGAGCACTGGTGAAAAGGTGCCGTCTGGCAAATGCTGCTCATGCAGAAGGCAAGCATGGTCCTGAGCACGCCACTGTGAGGGTGCTGTGCCTTGAGCATCACTGCCGGAAGGACCAACTGAGCTATTCCTGTGCTGGCCCTGAAGTTTCTGATGTGGGGATTAGTACATGTGGGCAGCAGTTGTGGCATAAACCCATTCCCAAGGCTTCTGGGTATAACTGAGGACGCTGTGGTGCAGAGTTGGTTGGGGACCTGCTGATCCTGGCTGCTTTGTGTGTGGCTCTGCCTTCTCTGGACTGTGTGGTTGCCAGAAGGCACCTTGCGAATCTTGTCCCCAGACCATCATCCCAATGATCCCTCCTAAGATACTGTAATGTGAATAGTGGATGCTGCAGGTAACAAAGCCAAAGAGCCCTTTTCTGTTAACTCCCGTGGGATTGTAAAAGATCTCTGTGTGGTTCTGCTCCATGGAGACTAATCTTGCAGAAGCAGGGACAAGTATATTTAAATGAGGGGAAAGATCCTGTTCTAACTGTCATTTCTGTTTTCAGAAGAAAGTCAGTGAGTGGGCTGGCTAATAAAACTTGCACTGGAACATCCAAAAGATACCAGCTCTGCAAAGTACAAGTAAGGATATCCTTTTTCTCTCTGGGAACACTCAATACAGCATGTGGAAAGTTACGCTTGCTTTGTGCAGTGGCATTTCTGGGCCCCTCAGAGGGGGACACCATTTGTCCTGTAGCAGTCACCATGTTGCCTCTCCAAGCAACTGGACTTCCCTTCTTTGGTGCCCATCGCCATTGTGTCAGGGCTTTTGGCCTTTTGCCTACACTGGGGGCCATAAAACCCAGTGGGTGGCTCTTGTACCATCTCCCATGAGGGCTTCCCTGGCTGTCCCTGCAGCGGGAGGAGGAGGAGGATGATGTGGCTCTGAATGGGGCAGGCAATGGAAACACTCCTTGCAGCCAGTTAAAATGTGCCAGAAACCTTTCCTGCACTTTGTTTTCATCAGGATATTAATGTATCCCATTCTAGGAGTGCCCTGCAAATGGAAGGAGCTTTCGAGAGGAGCAGTGTTCATCATTTAACTCCCATGTGTATAACGGCAGAACGTATCAATGGAAACCTTTATATCCTGGTAACAAGACATTCTTTGTGTGTTTCATAATGCTTAGCCAAATATTTTGATAGTTATGATGCTATAGCCTGCAGGAAGGCTCCTCCTCTGCTGTTTTAAAGCGATTTTTCAGAGACACAATCAACTGTCTCCCAAGCTCAAAGGCAACATTTTGCAGCTGCAGTGTAGCTTAAAAATAAAATAACAACATGAACTTGTGGCTGTAGCCTGTGTAGGTCGCATCCCTTGAGGACCAGAGAGCTGAAAGAGGATGTGAGAGCGTGGGGTGATGGGCTGTGCTGGCAGGGAGAATCTGGCTCACCCGAACAAGTGTCCTTAGAGCTGGGGCCATTGCTGGCTGGGTTGTGTTTTGGTGGCACTTACTCACTCCACACCCTTCATGTGCTCTGCCAATGTCACTGAGATGCAGTCAGCTGGCTTGGTCACCCGGGTGAGCAGCACAGAGCTGCAGAAAGCTCTTGGGGATCAGAATGAGATCTCTGTTTAATTGTAGGCACAAAACTCCCATCAAAATTGAGCGCTAAAAAAATCATGGCAAATTTTTAGAGCTTTTGGGAACCCTGGATCCTGCTCCCAGGTGCTGGTTCTTCAGATTCACAGTGCTATTTGGGTGTCTAAAAATGGAGATGGGATCTAATGTGTCTTTCTCATTTTAGGGGTTTCTGTAGACACCCAAGAACAAAATTGTGCTTCATTAGATTCCTTGTTGCCTCCTTCTATGTGAAACAAGCCCCTGTCTCACCAGCCTTTTTGGCAGGGTCAGCGTGGTGGGACTTGGCTCGTGGCAGCCTGGTTAGCTATAGCTGCTTGGCTGCTTTTGTCCCTTTCCTGTGGCAAGGTGACAATGTCTTTAAACACACTTGCTCTTCGAGATGATTCACCAGAACAGTTACAGTGGATTGTTTTGTGTTTTAGCAGGCGTTCACGTGGCTCCTGGGGGATTTGCAGAATAAGGTTTTGACACTGATGCTGTCTTGCTTGGGCGAGCAGGCCAGTGGGTATATGCTGCTCACTAGCTGGAGTTCAACACTTAGTGCTGGGCTTCTGATGCATATATGAATGTCATTTGCTTCCTGTGGATATTGCCAATGGATGCAGCCAGCCAGTTGCCTGCAGAAAGCAAAGGGTGACTGAAGTCCAGCTTGGGTGAATGTTTATGGAAAAGTTCTTCTGTTTTAAGCTGCTATGGGTTTGACTATAGTCTTACTCGTATATGTGTTTATATGTCTATGTTAATTTAACTCGTGTATTAGATGTTGATATGTGAGCATGTGTATGTTTTTGTGCAATGTGTACATATATCACTGCTGCAAGTCCTTGCACAGAATAGTGGCAGCGGATGCTTCAGTGCATCCTTGGGCTGATGTTAGTGGTACCTCTAGCATCAGGAGGGGCATCTGCTCCTGGCAGCAGAGGACTGCCTGGCTGTGCTGAGGCTTGCAGCAGTGGGCTGCCACACTGTCAGAAGTGCTATCACGTGTCCAGCATGGAACACAAGAGATAGTGGCTTCTGATCGCTGGCTGCTATGTAGTTGCGCTGCTGCTGTTTAGTTTGGCAGAGATTCATTGCCATTGGTAGGATGAAAGTTTTTGTGTTTCTGTTGTTTTGAATGTATCTTTATTTCCTTTCCCCTTAGATGACTATGTTCACATTTCTAGCAAGCCCTGTGACCTCCATTGCACCACTGTGGATGGTCAGAGACAGTTAATGGTTCAGGCTCGGGATGGAACATCCTGCAAATACACTGATTTCCGAGGGGTTTGCGTGTCTGGAAAATGTGAGGTTGTTAAACATTATAGCAAAAATATTGTTAGTAGCATTCAGAAAGCTACAATGGGTGCAACATTTGCCTGACCCTCAATACTCTGTGCGGTTGTAGCCGATTGGATGCGATGGCATTCTCTTTTCCACCCACACCTTGGATAAATGTGGAGTTTGCCAAGGAGATGGGAGCAGCTGCACTCACGTCACCGGCAGTTACCGGAAAGGAAATGCTCATCTGGGTAAGGCTGTTGGGGACCTTCTGCTTTATTTGAATCAGGGCTATTTTTTTAAATCAACTTATCTTTTTATAAGTTGCTTCCAGCTCTTACCAATTGCCTGCTTCAGCTCTTCCCACGTGTTCTGTGTGTGTTAATGCCACTTGTAATTTGGGCAGGGAAAGCCTTCCTTAAAGAAAACCAGTAACTCTGCTTGGTGCTTGTCAGAAGCCTGAGGTCTCTGATGCTGAATGGTGAAAAGCGTTATGCAAGAGGCTGGTGTCTATTTTAGTCTTTCTCATGACCCAGTAAGACTAGAAAGAAGTGGCTCGTCCTAACAGGAAGCAGGGATATTTTGAAAGACCAGGATTTCCAAAATTAGTTGAGATGTAAAGCAACAGACCCTACTTGTCCTAAATACTGCAGTCTGATGTGAGAATAATGATCAGTGCTCTCTGAGGATCAGTTTAAGATAGAGCCAGCTGTAGGAACTTCAGTGGCCTTAGGAGGACTTGTCCTATCACTTACCTAGTGCTAAGGGGCCTTGGAGTTGTAATCTGTTGCTGGGGTTTTGGGAAGACTGGCTAGCGCAGGGTTCAATACTGAACCACAGGACTGCTTCACTAGCAACAAAGCAGCCTTCAGGTATATTTCCTTGCAGCAGTTTAGATGTGATACCCGTGCATGTAAGGATTGCATCCTTTCCCTTCCTTGCTTGTGTTTTTCCACCGGAAGCCAGGATGTGTAGTTCACACATTTCTCTATTATTGCTGAGGTTCTGTTTGCAGCCTAAATTATCAATATTAGTTTTTTAATCCACCACTTACCAAAAATAATTGTAGATGAAGGTCAATGTGCTCGATAGTTGCAGCATTGACTTCGGTGTGTTGTTCAGAGGATCTGTTACAAAGTTCCTTTCATTAATCTGTAGTTTCCCATAGGCTATTCCCTGGTAACGCACATTCCTGCTGGAGCAAGGGATATCCAGATAGTAGAGCGGAAAAAGTCTGCAGATGTTCTGGGTGTGTATAACCTCTTGGTACTTCCCTAGCATGTGTGCCTATACTAGCTAATGCTTTTTCCAGTGTGAGGCAGAATGTAGTTTTATTACAGACGTGAGCTAAATCCATGTCGGTGTAAATCACAAGCACGTTGTCTAAGCCAGCGCATTTCTCCTTCCTGAAGCCTGAGCACCTGGTCTGTATGTATCACCACTCTGGCTGCCTTAATGAAGAAACTGTTGGTCAATATTATTGCTGCTTCAGTGTGGTGTGACAAACACGCTGGTGCTGGATCGCAGATAGCCAAGTGACTTCACCTCTCTTGTGATCTTGATCTTGTGCTTGGGAAATGTGCAATGGCCACATGGCAACGGCACCAAGGAGATGCGACCTGTGTGTTGCCTTTCTGAAGTGTTGGTGGCCACAACATCCATTGCACAATGGAGATGGTGGAGCTGCTCAGGAGGAGTGTGGAAAAGTCTCAACTTGCCCAGGAGAAGCACAGTTGCTCACTTGGCAGAAGCCATTGTGCTCTGCAGCCTCATGTGGCCATGTGCAGGGAGAGGGAGACCTGAATGGAACAGGAGCATGTAGTACAGTTCCTGGGCTAGTTCTGGATGACCTGTCTTGGGTCACTGCTGGGTCAGGTGGCATCAACTCAGTGCTCTCAAGGAGGCAGCTCCTGCTGTTGGCCATCTGACAGTCTTGTTGTCTGCAGAGCTGTGATTATTCAATGTTCATGCTGTGCTAGTGCCAAAGGGGTGGGAGGAGCCACGGACTAGTGTCAGCCACATACTCAGGAGCTTGCGGTGTAGAGGGATGCATGACCGGAATGCAGGGCATATAATCACATGGTATGTGTTGGAAATCAGTGACAAATGCATTGTAATATGGGAGAAACACTTGTTTCATTACTGTGTCACTGTTTTTTATCCCCTGAATGAAAAAGTGGCACTATTTGCATTCCTCTTGCCATGTGATGGCACTGATTTTTGTTTTTTCCTCTTCCGTTGGAAGCTGTGGCTGATGAAGCTGGGTACTATTTCTTCAATGGGAACTACAAAGTTGACAGTCCAAAGAACTTCAACATTGCAGGCACAGTGTTTAAGTACCGCAGGCCCATGGATGTTTATGAGACTGGCATAGAATATATTGTTGCACAAGGACCGACAAATCAAGGGTTGAATATAATGGTGAGCTTTGACTTTTCAAATCAGCAATGCTGGGGGTGCTGGGGAAGGGAAAATCTATGTTGGATTGGGAAAGGAGTAGGCATGGGGCAGACTCCTGCCATGGATTCACAGCTCCCTGGGCAGCTTGAGGAGGGGAGTGGGAGTGCAGACTGTGACTGGTTCTTATTTTGTTTGCATCAGTGCTCTTGGATGCAGACAGGGCTGTGAGTAATGAATGTGGGCTTGGTAACTCCCCTCTTTGCAGTGTGAAGATGCCTTGGGTACAGCCGGAGGGTTTCTTTTCTCTTCCTTGGCATTTTTATCTAAGTTACCTGGCAGGAAAAGTAAAAATAAGAAATTGGGCCAGACAGCTTATACAAAGGCACAAAACTTAAGCCCCAACTCTACTGAAAGCAAACCATCTCAAGTCAGGCATACAAAGAAAGTCATTTAATTTTGTTCGGGCAGTGCCATCTCCATGTAGCCCCAGGCTCCTCTGGAATAGGAAAGAAGACGGATGCTTGGGTGCTTATAAAGCATAAGACCAGTAAGAGGTTGTAGTGCATCATCTGTGAATCCCCATCCCCAATAGCCACAGAAATGGGTTTGCGGGTGATGGTCTGTAACTTCTCAAGTGGCTCTCCCATGGCGCTCTGCTCAGAGGTGGAAGCGTGACCTATGGCTCCCAATCCCTGTGCTGGGGCTAATCCCTGACGCAGTGCTGCCAAATAACTCTTGGAAAATGGTGCTGGACTCCAGTTGTAAGAATTTGGCAGCATAAATCACAGAAGCATAGAATACCAGGTTGGGAGGGGACCCCAAGGGTTATCTGGTCCAACCTTTCTTGGCAAAAATATGATGGAAAGCAGACTGGAAAAGCAAAGTAGATGCTCACCAACAGTCAAGTTGCATATGAATCACAAGCTTTGCATGCCATATACTCACTGCATCCGCTAATCATTTGTTTGCTAGGTCTGGAATCAAAATGGCAAGAATCCATCCATCACATTTGAATACACCCTCCTTAGGAAGCCGCACTCAAAAAATCTGCAGCCCATCTACTACACCTTCTCTGAGTCAGACAGTGAAGAAAGCAGAGAGTTCGATGGAGATGTGCCATTGGGTTTTATCCAGCACAATGCAACCTATTTTGGGAAAATCTCCAGGGAAAGGATAGACTTGGAGAATCAGGTGTTTGGAAGGCAGGACATGGAGGAAGATTTGAACTTGAGCAAAGGTCAGGAAACCAATGAGGTCTATGAAAGAGCAGAAACAATTGACTGTGAGCCAAAACTGAAGGGCAAACAGCCCCAAGGTAAGGAGGAGACTTGGGCCTCAGCGTTGTTTCTTGGAGCTCTTGTTGACAAACGCTCTGTTTCTACCTCTGGTGATTCTGCTGGTTCAGTTTTTGGAAACCTTGGAAAGTTCTTTAAAGCATCTCTGCTCATAAATCCTCTTTGCCCTTCAGGTTCTGGTTTCTGATGTGTGGGGGGTGGCCATGGGCAAGGTCTCCCTGCTGGTGTCCTGCTGTGCTTTGCCTCATGCCAAGGACCATGGGCATCCCACCACCAAACTGCCTTGAGTGCTTTCCCAGCATGGCTGTGTGTACTCTGGGGCCAGGAAAGCATCTTCCTTTCTGACCTCTGCTATTGCTTGGGGCAGTGCTGGCAGGTGCTGAGCTCTTTTCTGGCCATGTGATGGCAGGATAAGACCCACAGAGCTGCACCCTCTTCTCAAAGGGGTATGACTCCACGAGTTTTCTCCTCCCCAGGAATCCAGTTCCTGCCTCTATCCCCCTGGGCTGCTCAGGCTCTGCCGTGTCCCTGCTGCTCCAGGCTGCTTTCGCCTCCCCGCCTGAATGCATTTTGTGGTTGTCACTGTTGTTTTCCCCCTGTTGGCTCCAATCTAGATTCAAACGTAACCAGGTCTACTTACCGGACAGACCATGGCGACAGAGACTTTGACCCCAGGTTCACCTCCAGGGAATTCCTTTTGGAGAATGCCATCACGGACAAGCTGCTGGACAAGACCTCAGACTCCAAGGAGCTGATGCTCAACATGACCATGAACAGCATCTTTGCCCAGGGAGACCCAATCAACTCTGTGGGGTCACAAATCGACAGCCTTTATGTTGACTATGAGGACACTGATGGTGGTGTGACCTACACCATTAACAGCACTTACATGGAGCTGAGCAATGGCAAAACTGTCAACACCTCTGCAGAGACACCGTTTTCAAATGCCACTGTCACCATGAGCAGCCCTCAAGGGAACAGAACTCACAAAGCAAGGTAGGAGATATGTCCTTTAATTACAGTAAATCCTATTTATTGTTATTCTTGCCTCAGCCCTGTACTCAATGCAGACCCCATTGTGTGCTTTCTGTTTGCTTTGGACGCCAAAGGTAAGTGGGGGTAGAATGTTGTACGTGAATACTTTCTGTTGGTGATTAATTTGGAAGGGCGGGCCAGGGGTTTGGGAGCAGAAAGTCAAGAGAGCATTAAACCAGAGGAATAGTTGCTGCCCTCCTTAGTGGAGATGTTGGCAAGTCCATGCTGATGGCTGTCAGCTTATGCATTGCTGTGTCTGCCTGTCATAGCTTGTTATCACAGCCAGGACTATAAGGAAGCCTCTTTCTTTTGCCTCTCTTGACGTCCTGCTCTGATTCCCCAGACCCTTCCTTCTGAGTTCTGATGCAGCAGAAGTTGGTCTTGGCTTCTTTTTACCCACCCTGTTGACTGCCACTCATGATCCTCAGTTGTGCTGGCAGGAACATGCTCCCAGGCATGGCCCTGCCTGCTTAACCTGCTGCTGGAGAGACAGAGTGGGACAGGAGGAGCTCCTTGGTAGGGCCTGCAGAACTAGCCCAGGTTTGCTGCTGTGACAGAAACAGAAGCAGTGCAGTTAGTCATGGCTTTGACTAAATATCATTGTCCTTAAGATAAGAATATCAAAAGCTCTCCAGTGGCGGCTCATTGACTGATATTAGGATTGTCACTTGGGATTCATTTTGACAGCTGGTTTAGACTAGTAGTGTTATGAAATGCAGTGGGGAAGTAATAAAGAATTAGTCTAGCTGTAGTAGCAGAGTTTGTCCAGGCAAGGGTGGGCTGGATAAAAGGGAGCGTCAGGTTAGTGCTTGTCCAGTCCATGTCTAGCATCTTATGAAGGTGCCCTGATGCTGTCTGGGGAGCAGGTTTTAGTTCCAGCCCATGGGAGCTCATCCCCAGTGTAGGCACACAGGGCTGAGGTGGGACCATTGCTGCAGGACAGCAGTTAACCCTCTATGTGTAGATACACATTAGTGCACCCCCCAGAGAACTCGAGCTGCAGCTCAGGCCTTGGGAGTCATGCAGACCCACAGCTGTGGGTTTGGGTCCCACTATGCACCCATGGCACCCACATCTCCCCTGTGGGTCTCCTCCTGGCTGTGCTGCCTTGACTCTTCTGTCTCCTAGTCGCCACCAATAAAACATGGGTAGTTACGCTGAGCTCCAGAAGACAAAGTGTAAAGGACTGAGCAGGTGCTCTCCAGTTGTAATTAGGTGTATATACCCAGAGCTTATACTAGATTATGCTAAAGAAACTTATGCTAAGGAAAATGTCCTTGTTGGCAAATGTATCAAGAAACTTCTTAATGAGAAGCACATTAAACCATTGCCAAAGGCTTGAATCTATCTTCTCGTCTCGTGGCTTGGTGTGGAAACTTTGCCTTCAGCTGCCAAAGCAAGCATTGCATTAACCCTCTGACAGATAAGGGCAGTGCTGACACCTGCCTGCTTTCTCATGCCATGGGTGAGGGAGGGGGTCTCCTGCCCCTGTGGGCTCGTCAGCATGCTTCCTTGACTGGCCCCCTGTACCCCAAACCTCTCTCCCAGTAGCTGTTAAATGGGGCTAGTGCCTTCCTCCTCCTAGGAATACAGTGACCTTTATGTGTGCTAAGTGTCAGAGCAGCTTGGTGTTGCAGAGCAGTCACAAAGGGCTGTCAGAGGTTCTAGTAGCTTTTTGTGGTGCTGAAAGCCTCTTGCACTACCCCTGGCTGCCCATCTTTTGAAGACATGGGGCAGGGGTTTAAAACCCTTTAGGCAAGATACCCAGCACTGCTCTTTCTTCCCCTCCAGTTCTTCCCAGTTCTTCCCTAGGTTTTGTTCGACAGTACTTCCTCCTCCCACCACTCTCTCTAGAATAAAATATGAACATTAATAAACATTAACAGGCAAAGAAGTTTTGCACTAGCCAAAAGGCTGGGTGCGGGCCCAGCTGGGACTGGCAGCTAGTACAGCAAGATAAAGACCCTACTGCCACTAGGATGCAGTTTTGGGTTTGGCATGTTCGGGGCAGGATGCTGGAGGCAGGTGAAGAGTGTTGGGGATTGGACTTGTTCCTCCAGGAGGAGGGGGAGGTTCAGGGACAGCTGGAAGCTGTGCTGAAGGGAATGGTGATGAGGCACAAGGAGAAACATCTTGCCCTGGGTGGGGGATCCCTGTCCTTAGAGCTCGGTAAGAGTGGACCTGCAAGGCCCTGTGGGACCCAGTCTGTTATTGGGGTCAGCCTAGGGCTGGGCAGGAGCCATGGACTTGAGATCCCCTAAATCCTTCCCAGGCTCAGCTTGGGGTGGATGGTGGCTTTTTGCTCGCTTTCATTTCATGTCAATAAAGATGTACAGGAAGATCATCTCTTTGCACGTTGTATCCAACCAATCCACCCATGTGGAGTTGCATTGATTAGAGGTGGGCATCTTTCTTCTTGGCAAACAATTGTAATTCTTAGTGTGGATGGGAGTATAGGAGTGTGTTGCACCAGTGTGGTGTGTTATAGTTCTTCTTTGGGAACAAACCCCACCTGGGTGATGGCAGACAGGTGGCTCTTGTGCTGTGGAAGGGGATGCAGTGCTGTTTTTCCTCTCCTGGAGCAGTTAAACCCTTTCCATGGCATTCCAGGGCAGATCTGGGCACCCTTTGTCCTTTACCCCATGCCGCTGGTGCAGTGTGCAGCCAAGGCTGATCCTACAGCAGGAGCCGCAAGTTTCTGCCTTTGCTTCAAAATGAAAACTGAAATAAACCCAGAACTGTGAGTCCAGGGGCTCTGGCTGCTGACCTGTGGCATTTGTGTGCACTCAGAAAGATTCTTCTTCTGCTACAGGGAATGTTTGGGGAAGATGGGCATCCCAGACCACAGCTAGGGTCATGGGATGGTGATGACTTCTGGTGCTGTTGCATGCTTGAAAAGCAGAAGCAAAGTGCAGGCAGGGAAGAAAACACTTGTCTTCATCATAAAGCTTATAATAAAGAGGAGAAAGAAAAGCAAAAACCCCACCAGCTTTGTGGGACAGTGTACTGCTGTTGCATTTAGAGGAGAACAAAATGACAGTTTTGTCTTTGCTTGGAGGAGTAAGTGATCTACACACTGCCCTGTGACCAAATGTCTGATTTATCTGGAAAGAACTTGTCCCTGCAGCTTCATTATCCATGGAAGCAGTTCTTTAGTTAGGATTGCATACATTAAAGGGATGCTGTTACAGTTCTTCTGTACTCAGCTGTGGCATAGATCTTATTTTGAAGATTATTTTCTCCTTTGAAGGGAGAGGAGTCCCAGTCACAGGGAGTTGGTGGCCCTAGACCAGAGGATCTAGGTAATACTGCTTTTTGTAGGCAAATTGAAGTATAAAAACCAGCTATTGTGTTTTAATGGATCTCACTGAAAACTGTCATCTTGTGAGCCCTCTCCTGGCTGGGTGACAGGAGGCAGCACACGGGGCTGAGCTGGGAGCAGGGGCTGATGTGAGTCCCCAGGCAGAGCTGGTTTGGGAAGATAAAACACTATTTATAGTGAGCTGAAGTCGTTATTTTTCCACAAAAAAGAATCGTATTCATTTCGGTTCCCTTTTAAACACAGGAAGCAACCATTTGCCAAACTGACAGAGACAAAATCAACAGGGGAAAATGAGATTGTTGTTGGTTTTAATCCTTCTGGAGGCTCAGTGCTGGCGGTGGAAGGAGGGTGGGTCTGAAAGGAAATGGCTGGATTCTCCAGTGTCCTTTTAAAGGTTGATTTGATAGACTGGACCTGAATGTTTTCTTACGAACAATTAAATAAGGCAATTTCAGAGCTTCTGCTGCCTAGAAATCTTACAAGCTGCATATCTTGCCAGGCCAGAGACAACTGGATGTCAGGATACAACCTTGTATGCTATTTCAGTGTAGCCCTCTCAAGGGTTTGAGTAAAGGTATGAGAACAGAATTGAAGCCTTCTGTTGTAAAGGTGCAGTATCCCTGGTGCGTTAAACCTCAGAGCACGTAGGATGCACTGAACTGGGAGAAGCTGTTATTCTTGGTTTGACAAATGCTTTTTCGTACACCAGGCTGACTCTGTTACTTCTTTCTCAATGGCATTATGTGTTTGAGCACAGCATGGATATGAGAGATGCAAATTGCCTACCCAAAATAAACCAAACCAAAACAAGAGTGGCAAAAGCAGTGGGTAGGCAAATGGCATGCCTCGGTGTTTAAAAGCAAAGTGTGCTTTGAGAAGCAGGCTTAGAAACTCCTGTGCCACATGTTGGCTTTCGGAAGGAGTGAGCTGCTGAGATTTGAGCAGCAGCAGGCATGCCTGGCCCCACAGTCACAGGGGAGGAGATACTGCACCTTTAGTCACTGTATGCCCAGGGCCAGGTGTATTTGAGCAGAAAATGCAAACTTTGTTAAATTCTGAACTGTTTCTACTTGTGGGTATTTTTATCCCATTCTCTCTATTTCTAGACAGTGGAAGCTCTGCCTCTAACCGGGCTGGGGATTCTACTTGGGGCTCAGGACAGGTATGTTGTGAAACAAACCAAACCAATTCAAACCAACAAACAAACCCCCAAAACTCAGAAAAACCGAACCCAACTGCCAAACACAGTAAATCCCCTCCCAAACCCGAACCCAACCGGACTGCAGCTGCTGGCAGATGTGTGTGTCTGACATGGCCTATCACCGCTCGCCTTGTAAATGCCTTGTTTTGTTTTGTTTTGTTTTGTTTTTCTTTTGTTTGCTTATCGCTAGAAACAGATTGAAGTTGTTAAGAAAGGGCCAAGGTGTGAGTGCTGCTGACATGTACAGGTGGAAGCTTTCCTCCCATGAACCCTGCAGCTCTACATGCACCACAGGTAGTTATAAGAAGCAGCCAAATTCTGCACAACTGCTGAAATCACCTGGTGTGTGAGTCACTTTTCTGTCTGTTAGGGATGGGAAGGACCTCGTGCTTTGTAGGGGATCTCGCAGTCTCTGGAGCTGGTTTGGCACAACCCCAAATCTGCTCCGCCTGGGTGCAAAGACTGCGGGGGCCGGGTACTGGTGCCTGGCTTGTCCATCATCCTGCACAGCACTCTCCCTTGGGTGGGCTCTGAGTGCTGTCTTCACTTCCCAGCGCGGGGTGGGGGGGGGAATCCCATGGGGCTCAGCAGTATCCCCAAACCCCTGCTGAGTCCCATTATGTTATCTCATTTTTTCCTTCCTCCCCTTTTTGAGCCGTCAGTGGGGTTTGGAGCCCTCAGCCGCTTCCCTGCATGGTGAGGCTCTGAAGATTGTTCGGCTCTGGCAGGAAACAAAAGTGTGTTTGGCTTTTTGATTTTTTGCTTCATTTCTCCCGCTCCTCCTACCCTGGAGCCTCATCTCAGCTGCGAGGGTATAAATCTGGAGCAGCCATGCAGGCGCCAGGATGTCAGACCTGGGCCTGCATTCTTTTTGCATAAGTTCCCCCTTTTTGCCCCTGAAACCTTCAAGCCACCTGATCTCTCTCCTCCTTTACCCCTTGCTAAGCCCACTGCTTGTGATGAAGCGTATGTGGGGGTCAAGCACTGCTCTCCAGTGGCACAGACCCTGCAATAATCCAGATTTGAGGTGCTCCTGGAACTGGAAAGTCGGAATAAAGGGGGAGAGAGGGGACTGTAATTGAAGGACATCTCTTAAAAGAGCAGATTTTGTTTTTTAAGCAGACACATGCCCCCCGTGTGCGGGCAGCAGGAGCTTTCCAAGCTGTCCCCAGCTTCCCATCAGCCACGTGTCTGGGGCATTTTTGACTTCTTTGATCCCCTCTGAACAAATTTCCCCCTTGTCCAAGCCAGGCTGCCCTGGTTTTGCAGCTAGCAGAGAGAGGTTTTACTTAAATTTCTTCTTTCTCATTGCCCTTTCTTAATGACATATCACAGAGAAGCAACACCATGTCAAGAGCTGTAGATATTTTTCTAGTTTCATGTAAACCATATGTTCCTGAGAGGTGCAATTCTTGTTACCTGTAGCCAGAGCAGCCTCCTGGTCCCCAGCCAGGTCCCGGAATGGACTTCACAACATTTACTCTGGCACGGCAGGCTGCGGGGGAAAAGGTCTCAGTCTGACAGCACTGGCTGCCTTCTGGGGGAGCAGGAGGTGCCTCTTTGCAGAGCCCTGTCCTGGCCCACAGTGCTGGGTGCCCCTGGAGAGCACCCAGGTGCAAGTGGGGTGTACTGCACATAGGGGTGTACAGCACATAGGGAGCGGGCAGATGGAGCGGGTTAGGGACTGCTTGCTGTAGCCTCCACCCTCGAGCTGGGCAGGGTGGGAGCTACCCAGCAGATGCGTTGCCCCGAGTGTTCCCCATAAAACCGAGTTAGTCATGTATTGATCTTGGTGGCAAGCCCTGGCAGGGGCGGCCATGCCTGCCTGCAGAAGCAGCCAAGCTGAACCGCACTGCCCATGTTGGCTGGGTGACCGTAGCGGTCCTCCCCTCCCAGCAGCATCCATCCAGCAGCCAGGAAGCCCGGCTTGCTGCCGGGAGGAAGTTTTGGAAAATGCAGCTCAAGAGAAAAAGCGAAAAGATAAAAAGTTTGGATGTCAAAATCACCAAGCGTCCTCTGTTGTGTGTGTGTATTCTCTTTGAAACTAGGAGTGATGTCCACATATGCGATGTGTGTTCGCTATGATGGGATCGAAGTGGATGATACATACTGTGATGCCATGACCCGTCCTGAGCCCATCCATGAGTTCTGTGCTGGGAGAGAGTGCCAGCCAAGGTACCGCCTCAACAGGGCGCTCCTGGGGGGCCCCGTGTTTCCTCTGCTGTGGATGTATTTGGGGAGGGGGTCGGTGTGGATTTGGTGGTGGGGCAGCAGGGATGATGGCCTGTAGCACCCTGCTGCATCTGCCTGGGCTCCCCCTGGGCTGCTTCCCTCCTGAGTGCTTTGGCTCAAGCTGCCAGGTTAAAACTTCCATAAATCCTGGCAGAGTTTGCAAATGGGTTCCCAGCAAGTTTGGCTTCCAACACTGAGCAGCATCCTGCCTGGTCAGTGCCTGGAGTAGCACATGTGTGAATTGGGTGGAGGTGCTGAGCTTGCAAACTGTGCCTTTCAGCATCCTAAGCATCGCTGAGGTTTGCTTGTATCAGTGCAAGAGCTGGTGCAGAGGGGAACCTTTGCTAGAAGTCCTCCAGAATGTTTCCCTTCTGATGTGGCTCTTTACCTGAAGAGTAGCCCTGCTGCTGGTCTGTAACATGTGCTGTGCTTGTTGGGAGGTTTGCAGCATCTGCAACTCTACATTGGACAGACCAATGTCTGCTGAAGCGAGGATGATTGCGATGGTGTCAGACTATGGACAGGGCAGGGGGAGAAGTAAAGCTGCCTGATGCATGCTCTGAAACAGTGTCACTTGTGAACACTGCAAAGCAAGACTACAGTGATTTCAGGGACCAGAATGGCACCCAGAGAAGTCTTGCTTTTGCCTTGGCTAATTGTGAAGGAGGAGCTGGAAGGAAAGCACATGCCCTTAGCGGTTATGATCTTGCTGAAAGCCTGGGTGGGCTACCGTTGAGGCAAGAAGAGTGTTAGGAGGTGGACGGTGCAACTGCTGGGAGCCCTGTAGACACCATGAGGACCTAAACCTCTACTTGCGTTAACTTTGTAATTTTTTAGCACAAGCATTAGGGGTCTTTTCATGCTAAGATTATCCCACTGGTGTTTTGTAAGACTGCTCCTTATGGCTGTGCTGTTTCTGCTCTGTGGGCTTGCACTGTAAGAGGGAAGAGCTGCTCTGTGATCACCAGTGATGGCAGCTTGGTGGTGAGAGGAGCTGCCAGGAGTAGCCAAGGCAGTGAAGCGCATTCATCGGGCAGGCGGGAGGCTTCATGGGCTGCCAATGCTTTCCCAGCAGAATGTACTAAGAGAGTTTCGCCTCATCGGGATGGGCTTTGGTTTCATCTCCCTTCTGAATTTAGGTGGCACCTCTAAATGCGTGACATCTCCCTATGGCTGCTGCTTGTGCCCAGAGCCCTCTGCGTGCAGTGGTGACGTCTGTCCTGCTCAGTGGCAGCAGTGGTGACCCCGTGTCCAGAGGGGCTGTGAATTCTAAGCCAGTTAAATTTTTACATCTTCAGCTTATTCTGTAATTGAGGATTGCTATAATGTTACTGTACTGTAAAAATCTTGACTTTTTATGTCTTTCCCCTTGGTTTACAAGCTGTTTCCCTCTTGTAACACCAGGACAGTTGTGGCAGGGGACAGTGTGGGGCTGGTAGTGTCTCAGAGCAGATTCCAGCTCTTGCAGCCCATTGCATCATGACATTAGCAGAATTAGACTGACGGTGGTGCATGAATTTCTGTCCAACCAGGGCTCAGACAGCTTTATGTGACATTATTGCTGGGATTTGCAAGGTGATAGATGATCGTGTCCTCATCGTACTTCAGCGGATCAGGCAAAAAGGAAAGGGCAAACATGGGCCATAAGCGTGGCAAAAAAACGTGCTGCATACGCAGGGTTTTGGCTGGGGAGCGTGCAGCCTGCGGTAACAGGCACTGGGCAGCAAGGGCACCAGTCCATGTCCCACTGTGCCACTGCCTCCTTCCTCTCTGGTTTTAGCATCCACCCCTGTGAGCGTGTGGTTGAAACCACCAACAAACACTTCCGTCCCTGGCAGTGTTCAAGGTCAAGTTGGATGGGGCTTGGAGCAAGCTGCTGTAGTGGAAGGTGTCCCTGCCCATGTCAGGGGCTTGGAGCAGGATGAGCTTTAAGGCCCCTTCCAACCCAAACCAGGCTGTGATTCTATGATATTTCTATGCTAACAGATCCCATCCCATGGGAAAACCTCTTGCACACTGGCAGCCTGACTACAGCTCATTGCTACTGCAGCTATCTCCCTCCAGCCGGGAGCAAGCAGGGCTTCCTGCGGGATGCTCTGCCTGTGGTCCAGCCTTTCTTGCCTCCACAGGTGGGAGACGAGCAGCTGGAGCGAGTGCTCCCGCACTTGCGGGGAGGGGTACCAGTTCCGCATCGTCCGCTGCTGGAAGATGATCTCTCCGGGGTTCGACAGCTCCGTCTACAGCGACCTCTGCGAGTCCGCTGACATCGCACGGCCGGACGAGCGCAAGGTCTGCAGGAACCCGGCCTGCGGGCCGCAGTGGGAGATGTCCGAGTGGTCCGAGGTAGGTCCTGGCGGGGCTGGCGTGGCAGCGCTGGGCTGAGCGCATGCCTGCGCTGCTCTGTTCCTTTCCTGATTTAAGCTCCTCGGTGGCCATCTGAGGCTCTGCCCCTCAGGACACTGACTGCAGGACACTGGCTGCAGGACACTGGCTGCAGGACACTGACTGCAGGACACTGGCTGCAGGACACTGACTGCAGGACACTGGCTGCAGGACACTGACTGCAGGGCACTGGCTGCAGGGCACTGGCTGCAGGACACTGACTGCAGGGCACTGGCTGCAGGACACTGACTGCAGGGCACTGGCTGCAGGGCACTGGCTGCAGGACACTGACTGCAGGGCACTGGC
>WYDI02024062.1:0-31957 GCA_009867235.2 Psittacus erithacus | reverse complement strand
TGCTCTAGTGGAAGGTGTCCCTGCCCATGGCAGGGGTTGGAGCTGGATGAGCTTTAAGGTCCCTTCAACCCAAACCACTCCGTGAATCTGTGAAACCTCTCATTTTCATTGCAGGAAAATGTTGTGTTGAGGTTTAATTTTAGTGTCAGACTGAATTTAGGCGACTTTTGGAGAGGCAGTGCCAGATTTCAGCATATGTATTAAAAGCAGGTCATTCATTCTTGAGTTATAATGTTTTGGGTATATCTGAAGGGCTACACAGATATAACTGCAGAGCAAGCTAGTTGAGCTTACAGCACTTTTATCTGCAGTAGCAGTTTAGGTTGCTTATTGATGAAGGGTTAACACTGAGTCAGCCCCCAATTTTGTGGTAGTCAGGTGTAAGTAGATGAAGTGATTGTCTTCGGAATGGAAAGAACTTTGCCACAAATGCAGTGTGTGTGTATTTGGAGCATGTTAGTGAGCTTAGAGGCATAAGGCCATCACAGTATTGCTGTAGAGTGTTGCCGGTACATTTTATTATGTCTGTTTGTCATCTTGGCATTTATAATGGGATGTAGGATTGTGCTGAGCATTAATTGTTATGAGAGCTGTCATTTTGTTCTGGAAATCCCAGGGTTTTGGGAGATTGTTAGTCAGTGCAGCATTGTGAGAGGGCTTGTTTCTGTTTATAAGCCAATAGGGTTGTTATTATTTTTAGTAGAAGTTTGTCATCAGCTTTGCAGTTTCAAGTAGGCCAGGTGCAGAGTGATTGGGGGTTTGTTTGCTTGTTAATAGTATTCAGGGCCAGATACTTTGCATAAGGCAATCAGTGGTCCTCTTGTCATGACACAGATCCTTAACATGAAGTATTTTTCCTGTTATTTGTGTGTTAAGAGTTTCTCAGCATGAATGTTGTTCTTCATAGGCTTCATATGTGGAGAAAGAAATAACTGCTCTTTTTAACAGTGTTGAAGTTTGTGAAGTACCAGCTGTAGTTCAGATGGATTAGGCGTTCCTTTTGGTGCATTTGGGCTGGAATGTGATTTTCTGGAGGTGATACATTCTAATTTTCAAACATTCTCAAGTTTTTTGCTGTGAACTCTTTAGCACAGTTGTTGTGGGCCTTCATTCACACTAAGTAATATATTTGGACTTGACAATTTTAAACTTGTATCATACCATCCTATTGAAACGTGTGTTTGAATGACTGTATTTTAAAACGTGTTTTACAGCGCCAAACCTAATTTCTGCTAAGCAGGATGAATGGATTTTATTCTGTGAATTAAATCAGTGCTCACAATATTAACAGTGCTTTTGCAGAAGAGATTGGTTATGCAGTAACGGTGTAACTCACACTTGTGACAGCAGAAACTGGGAGCTGGTGTGGTTAGCCAGCAGCTGCCAGCACCTCAGCTGAGTCACTTTAAAGGATCACACGTGTGGCTTGTTAAATGTTCTCTTAATTTAAATGTATCCTCTAAAAATCTGTTCTGAATTTGAAACACTTGGGGATTGTGTTAAAAGGCAGCTTGCGCATTACTCCTCTGCCTTGCTGTGTTAAATCCAGCTAGGAGTAAGATTCAGTGTGAAAGGTTGTACGAAAGAGATGGTCTTGGTAAAGAATCAAACAAGTATCTTGTAGTGCCATCACACTTTCATGTTAAGATCAGCTGAAGCCCTGAAACAGCATCCCTTCAGACATCAGGAGTTAATTTCTCTCTAGCAGTGATAGAAAATCTAGGTAAGTTACATGCAGGGGTGTTAGAATAAATATTTTATGCTGAAGGTTCAGGTGTTCTTTGCTGCTGCTTGGACTGGGTAATTATTTCATTGCAATGTTCTTCAAACCTTGCAATAAAGAGAAAAATTGAGGTAAACCCCTGATGCTTTCTTTTGTTTTGAAGCATCTTCAAAAGCTATAAAATAAGAGTTAAAAGTGAAAAATCTATCTAAAGTTTACCTTGCATTTTAAAATGGATGTCAGCCTCTTTAAAATACTGTATTTCTTAAGATCTCTGAAGAACTTCCAGGGCTTGAGTTTGCCTGGAGAAACCTTTGGCACCATTTTGTTGAATGGTTTTTGAGGGGGTGCTGGAATCCTGAGTGTTTCCCACTGAGAGAATAAATACATATTATACATCTACATAAGATACATAAAATGACTGAAATGGCGTATTTCAGGAAGAGTCCCACAGGTCTGCCAGCAGAAGAGCTTTTCTTTTTCCAGTAGTACCTGGCTAGCAGCCCTGGGGCGTATTGTTGAATTAGAGAAGACAAACAAACATGTATGAGTAACTGTGTAACAAACTATTGCCATGCTTGATGCGTGAGGCTATCACTGAGATGTTTGGGCTCTTTAAGTAATTGTATTCTGTATTTAGAGAAATGCTAGTGTGATACCTGAAAGGTTTATTTGGCCTGCAGTTGTTTAAACTGAGAAACTGAATAAGTTATAAGCCCTTGTTGCTTGGTCAGGTCTTAGTGGAGTCAGATTTGCAATGAAATCTTTATTTCTGTGTGCTGCTGTTGGCTAGGCTACAAAGCTGGCTTCTGAGACAAGGGAATAGATGTGAAAAAGAGCTAAGACCAGATTTGGCAAAGTTTTTTTAATTATCTTTATCTTTGTACCACTTTCCCATTATGCCCAGTTCTCCCTCCCTCTTTTGCAAGAAATCAGTGGCTTCTAAGATTTTCTCCTTTCTGTTTTTTTGTTTCATGCAGCTATTGCATGTTTACTGGCATGCATACATGAACATGAAGTGTATAAAAATACAGTATGCATACATTGTTAATTGAACTGTGGAGAGCTGATTGCATTTCATTTCAGGTTTTTGGCAAGACTAGTCTAGAACCAGTCTAAACCAAGAGAGGGGAGATGTTTCTTTAAAAGTAAAACAATAACTTAATTTTGGTGGTTGATTACATAAGTGAATACTGTGAGATAACTGAGATACGTGTGTGGGTTTTATCACTGTTAGATCCTCACAGTGCACATTTCAGTTTTGTCGCTTGCAATAGTTAAGTGCTGCAGCTGAGATCTGAGGCACACCTTTGGAATGTGTTATGGTGCTTCTGTTTTGTATGTTAGTTCTTTGTATTTTTCTTAGAATATAGTTGCATATTGAAAATCACACCTGATTAAATAAAATCCAAGTTCCACACATTTGAAGTTCTGGCAAGTGTGTTTTCACGTGTCACAAATTCGGCATGGAGTATATTTTCAAACTCACTTTGGTTCAGCTCTGAAGAATTGTTCTTTGATATGCTCTTTCCCTGCTGTTAAGAAGGAATTCGGAGGGGAGGGTGACAATGGATATAAAATTAATGAAGTGCAGGCACCGAATTTAGAAGCTGTTTGCTCTGTAGAACAAAAAGTGAAATGATTGTGAAAGGACAGCAGCATTCTGCAGGATACTGATCAGTAGCAAGGCTTCTTCAGTGCAGGGAAAAATGAGTCCAAGGTCAGAGCAGTTTGATGTGAGGTTTTGAATTTGTGATTCTCAGTCTTGGGATGGGGAAAGGTGACCTTACTGTTCTTTCGGATGTCCTACTGACCCAAAATGTTGACTTACTTTTAACTTTCTCCTTTTACCTTGCATGCTGTGTTCAGCACTTTTCAGCGCCTTCTAAGGTTCTGAGCACAGTATTGTTCAGTATGAATGTGGGATGTGGGCAGCTGCCCTATTACTTTTGTTAGGTCACCATTAAAGCACAGGAAATCAGAGAAGCAAATTTTCCCAAGGAATCATAATCTCCAAACTAGTGATTGTTTGGGGGGTTTGTTTGTTTATTTGCATTTGTTATTGCTGCTGTTGGTTTTTTCTTTTCCAGGAAGAATTTACCTAAATATTTTTCAAGTGCAGTGCTTACTCAAGGAATAAATAGCCTGACTTCAGAAATCAGTTGTGTAATCCTTTTGTAGAAAATAAAACTTAAACCCCATGTGAAAGAAATTACAGGAAGTAGGCAAAACAACAACCTTAATTTGCTAGCAAAAGTGTGTTACCACTCGCTTTCTAATCATGGCAAGTTCATTGCTCTTCTTGCTTTGTTTTCGTCTGACATCTAGCAATCTGCTTGGTGGTACATCTTTCAGAACCTTAGTGATAAGGTATTTCAGAATTCATTTATACTCATTAGTATAGAACCAATTGTGCATTATAAATATAGGAGTAATTTGCTGTATAAGATGTACTCAAGTCTATTCTGTGTATTCATCTTTCGTGTTGGATGAGAAATGTTCTTTTGGCATGAGGGATAGAGAAGAGCTGCTATTTCAGGGACAAGCAGAACTGCTCTAGTTCTAAATACTCAAGATAAAGCCACTGTGTTGGCATACTTTTGTCTTGTTTCACTTCTTTGCTCTTTATTGCTCCCACTCTCACCTGCACAGATCCTGAGACCTCTCACCCCAAGTTGGGTAAACAAGAGGGTGAAAATGAGAAATAATGAAGATGCTCAATTGTAAATCTGCTTGAAAAGATCCTGAAACAGGAGTGAGAGCAGCACAAAAATTTGTCTTTATTTTTATTCTGGTTAATGATGAAACTGGCTCTCTCAATCTCATATTCCCACTTCTTAATTTCTCTGCTCATGTGTGCTCTACTACACCTCTTCAGAAGAGGTTAGACCCAGCAGGTGGTCTGTCATGTTTCTTGGTCCTGTGGCTTACAAGAGAACCAGAAGATATATGCCTTGCGTTGTCTTTGGAAAGCCATGGGCAGGAACATCCTGGGGTGATTGCCAGGCAGGAGCAGGATGGCAGTAGCCTGCCTGTGCTTGTGCCTGGTTTGGCCATAGCCATGTCGCAGAATGAGGTAGTGATTGATAGTGGCTCTGGTTGGTTGGTCCCTGCAGGCGGAGACTCAGCTGCATGGTAGTTTCTCTTGGTGTGGGTCTGTTACCATTCTCATCACGTAGCCCAAGAAAAACAGGCTTTGAGCTACTTGAAGGCTGTTAATGGATTACTTGATCTAGACATTGGCCACCCCTGGCTGGCCTGCCTCTTCCTTGACTGTAGTGTGGGCGCACTGGCAACTCCTTGCCTACCCTTTCCTTTTCCCGTGTCCTTGTATCCTCATGTTTGCTTAGTGGTGTGTTACACATCCCCTGTCTGCCTTTTCTGTTGTGCTTTGATTGTGTTCTTGCAGGCTTGGAATTGGAGCGTTGCTGGAGTAGAAGAATGGGCGAGTTTTCTCCTTCTGTTACTGAAAGACAGCCCACACAGGAAGAGACAAAGAGTTTTGTTCTTGAATTTCAGAAAGCATTCCTCCAGCGTTACAGAAGCTTGTCTGATGGGACTGGTATTGAAGGGGGCATAGATTAATCTTCTGAGTATTTTGCAGAAAATGAAGTTTTCTGTGACCTCCTTAGTTGACACTTTCTAGAAGCTTTAATTGGAAAAAGTTTCTCATGGAGTAATGGAGTGAACTGTACATCAGTCTGCACTACTTTCATGAGAAATTTAACCTGATTTTTATTAAAGTCTTGCAGTCAGATTTATGGTGGCTGCATTATCTTAGCCACTGAGTTCCATGCAGTTTTTTTGAGAGCCCTCTTGTCTGCCAGTGCCATTTGTCACAGCAGCTGAATTTCTCTATAGCAGAACAAATAGCAATGTGTTTGCTTTATAGAACGCTTACTACAATATACAGGGGTTTTAAAGGACTTTCAGTCTTGTGGTTGTGTCAGCTCTGCATGTGCTGGTAGTTAAATGGCGCCATTTTTCAGGTGTGTGTGAATTCTTTTAAGTTGGACTGTTGGGAATGTTTAAATCGGAATTGGAAACCTAAAAGATGCACAGCATTGTGCTTGTCATTCATTCCCGTTTAATGGTTTCACTCTAACAACGCAGAGGATGGAGCCTTCTAAATCTAGACAGTGCTCCCTTATTCCCACCAGTCTAATTGAACATTAATTTTCTTGTCTCACAAATCCTCCTAGAGATGAAGGGAGCCTGGATAGATCTCATTTCAGAAACAAGTTTTAGAGCCTACTTGCCAAATTCTATTAGTTGTCAGCTGAGCAGAAAGAGAACTGGCATGAATAGGTGAAAATACCTATGGGAATTCTGGGGCTTTGGTGACTAATGTTATGGTTTTGTTTGTTTGTTTGTTTAGAGATTCTTCCTATATGGATCAGCCTTCTAGTGATGGTGAAACTGGAAGAAGACCACTCTAAGCAAACCCAGGATGAATCGAATGCCAGGTGATACAGACAATGCTCACAGTAGCAGCGTGGAATCCTGTCCTTCCTTGCGGGATGTCCACTCCATCAACCCAGCGCAGCTGATGGCAAGGATTGAGTCATATGAAGGCAGAGAGAAGAAGGGCATATCAGATGTCAGAAGGACTTTCTGTTTGTTTGTTACGTTTGATCTCTTATTCATAACCTTGCTGTGGATAATAGAATTAAATGTGAGTTGTCTTTTCAGTACCCTCAGACTGTATTAATTTATTTGTTCACTTCAGGAGTGGTTAATAAGTTACTTGTTTCTATCCCAAATTATATATTTCTTTCCCAAATATATAGCTATTTGTATCTATTTAAATTAAAGCAGCTTTCATGAGCATAGTATCTACTCAGCTGCATCTGCTTTATTCATTAGGGTACCTGGCTTATTATCATCATTAAACCTTTTAATGTTCTGTAGTCTGTGAATCAGAAACCACTGGAAATTCAGTGAGTTTTTCAGGCAGCAAATAACCAAAAATGTTACTGTATGTCTTTGAATTTGGCAAGTGTGAGTTTTAACAGGATTTGAGAGTTCGCCTTCTGTGTAACTTCAAGTCAGTGGCATTTCACTGAGATGTTAGTCCCTGGAAAGACTTCCGATGACCAAACCCTTGTTGTTTGCTGTGGTGGATTTTCTTTGGGACAAACTTAGTATGCTATACATTGTGTATGGCAGGGTGCATTTTGACAACACAGAGTCCCATAGTTGCCATATTTTAACTCCAGCATTTGTAATTTGGAAAATGAGACAGGTCTCCTGAAATTGCCAGAAAGCAGTAGGACAGCTGAGTTACTATTATTTCATAAGTAGCATCCTCGTTCTTGAGATGGGTTTTAAGCTATGATCTGAAGTATGTATTAAATAAAGGACACAGGAAAAATGGGAGGAATCCCTTTTCTAGACAAGAAGAACCTTATGTAAACATTATTATCAGGATTCCTTTACAGGATAAATAACCTTGGTTATTGAGCTGGCATTCTGAAGTTTCAGGTGCTGACTGTTCAAGTAGTTCATTGTTACAGTGAAAAATAACACTTTCATAGAGAAAGCAGACTGCTCAGCTGAATGCTGCAATCTTGGAACTAGATTTCTGTTGTTTCTCTAGGTGGCAAGACTGTTGTGTCCAGGAGGTAAAGGTAACCTCTTTCAGAAAAACAGCATAGGGTTCCAATGCATTTCTTCTTTTAGGCCAGTTTCTCAGCAGCTTGTTCCAGATAAGAGAAGCAGTCTGGGTTTATATCACTTGCTGAGGACTCACAGTACAGATTTTCATATTGGGGCCCACAGAATATTTAATATTCTGTGTAGAAAGTGCTACAAACTCATGTTTCATTTTGAATGCTGCAGTGTTGAGGGAGCTCAAGATCCTAGCAGTTTCCTTTGTAAAAAAAGCTTTGTTTTAAGGAGAGCATATTATGAACCAGAGTCCTATACAGCCCAGTGTGAGCAAAACTGAAAACCATTTTTTTGTTGTTGGAAGTCATAATACTAGACGCCATCATTTGATGTCTGGGATCTCACATGTGATTAGGTTCTTTTGTTCTGTTGTTTTGTATTGCGTTCTTTGGGCAGTCAGATAGCACTGTGTTAGGACCGTCTGCCACTGGTGCCTATGTAGTGGGACTTCAGAATTGCTGCCAGAGGTGCTGTAAGTATTGTTTTCCCTTTGTCACCATTATCCAGTGTGCTTAGATGTAATTTATTTTTAAGCACTTCAGGGAGTAGCTCCATGGCAGGTTGAGCAAACCTCCACTGTTCATTCTTACATTAACATGGTGCTCATGCAGCTGTGTGTTAAACAGCTTGGAGGGGGGGAGGCTAAGCTTCCTTATTTATGCTGAAGAAAGATGGTCGCACCTGATGTACAGCAACCAAGGGGAAGCTCTATTTAGAAAGTTGCCAGGTAGCCATTGAGGGAAGGGAGAGGAGAAATTTGGAGTTGGAGTGAATAGACTCAGGAAAACTGTGAGGGTGCTGAGACGCTGGTGCAGGGTGCCCAGAGAAGCTGTGGCTGCCCCGTCCCTTGCAGTTTTCCAGGCCAGGTTGGACGAGGCTTGGAGCAAGCTGCTGTAGTGGAAGGTGTCCCTGCCCATGGCAGGGGGTTGGAGCTGGATGAGCTTTACGGTCCCTTTCCAGCCCACACCATTCTGTGATTCTGCAAAATCTGCCCAGCAGTGTAGTTGGACTGAGTGTGGAAGTGTCTAGACTGCATTGCTGTGAGATGGTGAGCATGTGCTGTTGGTGTTCCTTGGCATCCTTTCTTTGAAAGGATGACAAAGTAGTCAAACTCAATATTTAAGTCTAATGTTGGCTGTGTTTTCCAGTACTTTACGTTTTTCCTGAAGTGCCTAATTGTTGAACTTAACAACAATGGGATATGGACACTAAGGGGTTTTGTTTCCAGCTGGGATACATACTCCTCTCACTCTCTGACGCAATACATCCTGAATGACTTTCGTACTAACCCAGTTTGAACAGGAAAGTGACGAATCCTCCCACTGGAAGGAAACGTAGTGGCTGAGGAGGATGTAATTTTGAATCTCCTCAAGCAAATGAAAGATTTAACTTGGATGTTAGCTGTGGGGAAATGGTCTAGTTGCAACTTCTGTGTGTTTTACAGGTTTGGGTTTTTTTTCTCGGCTCTCTCAAATAGTGTGTGTGCTGCTAAAGACAAGATCTGGAGTGTGAATTCTGTAACTGTTTTTTTCCTGTTTGCTAACATGTGACTAAGACCAGCTAATTTCTGAGAGCTTTTTGATGAGCTATTTTGATTCTCTTTAGGAGACAGAAAATGCGTTCTGGATGTGTGTAACAGACCTTACCTTTAATCATATCTTCTTCCCTCAACAACTGGCTTGCTTTTCTTTTGGGACAGTCTGAAATGCAGCTTGCATAGGCCAGGTGATAATCGTAAATGTTTTCATTTTGAAAATTGTATATCATTGTGCAAAACAAATAAGGACACTGATCTTGAAATTGATATTCATAGGATATATGTCCTCTGTACTTTAGTGATCTTTTTGTACACCGGGGGGAGCTATTAATTTCACCCTTCAGAGTGGTATGCATTTTGGGTTCAGTAACTTCTGTTCTAAAGTGGTGTGTGTTGTTTCTTTGTAGGTAAAAGGAGGCATTGAGACCACCTTAGAGAAAGAAGTCCTACAATATGACTACTCGTCTTCATATTTTGATATATTTGTAAGTGTTCTTAAAACAAAGGAAAAGGAGAAAAAGCAGCAGAAGTGTAGCTTTCCCATGTTCCTCCTTCCACGCTGTTCCCTAGTTTGAGTCCTGTGAAAGGGATGATCTTTTCTGATGCTTTAAACTGGAAGGACTTGTGCCAAATTTTACCTGGCTAGAGCTAACTTATTGAGAAGACCCAATAGCCTTCCAGCTGTAAAATCAGGTTGTTTAAACCAACGTTTTTGTCCTTCCACAGAAATCAGTGGGTTGCAGTGAGGAGACGGTTGTTCCCAGGTTGGCCTGGTCAGATGATTTTTCAGATTTCTATGTTTTAACTCCAACAGGGTTTTTTTAACATTGTACTAAAAAGAGATGACGCTAAGTTTGATTCTCCTTGTAAGCGCCTAAGGCACATGAGAGGAATACTTCTGCATCAGGAAATTCCTCTTTCAGCCACGCTGTAGCTCTGTAGTTGCGATGTGTTTTGCACTGCATGGACCAAGTTACTGGTCTCAAAGTAAAAGCTGTTCCTTTATGGTTCTTCCAATGTTCCCATTCCAAAAGGCCCCATGTTCCTCCAAGATCATTAATACTACCAGATCTTGTTTGCCTGGCAGAGATGAGTTGGTTTGGTATCTACTATACTTTATCCAGAGTCTGTCTTTGAAATGAAGGTACCATGGAATGGTATGGAATGAGGTACCAGATACAAAAATATCATAAGCTAGCAAACTATGCTGCTTCCCCCCTTTCTTGTCACTTTGCTGGCAGGTTCTTTATGATACACTTTACTGCAGAAAGCAAAATGTTGATGCTCTGGAAGTTATTTTGCCCTCAGTTTAACCAAGGGTTAAAAACATGTAATGCAGGATAATAGACTTTTATTCCCTGGGAAGGGATGAGGTCACTGAATTCTGCAGAATGATTTGTGAGCTTATGCAGGATTTCTTCTGTTTCTGCCACACAACACTGAAACATACGTATTTGCAATATCAGATTAAATGGGTTCATCACACCTCTGGCCATGTCTGTCCTTGATGTCTCTTAATTTTTAAGCATTTGTTTCACATTTTTCTAGATTCTGAATGCATCTTTTAAAGCAAATTGGAAGAAATCCAATAGTGAAGAACAGAGAAATTGAGGGTTAGCACCCCTGATTCAGAAATCTTGTCTGCTATTGAATGAATTTTCTGGCCCAGAAATACCATAACTTCCCTTTATTTACTGCAGAGTATTTGGAACAGCTTGCTGTTGCAGGCTCCCCCATAAAGAAGAATTGATTGTTGCAATGCTGATATTGCAATAAATACTTAAACTTTAATAAGTAGAAAATGGTTTAAAACAATTCTTCCCCTTTTCTGATTGCATTTGTGAAGTACTTACAGTTTTTAATGTTACTCTTGACTGGTACCACACTGCTAAGATCAGTGAGATGCACAGTGATGCTCGAAGTATTTGCTGGATTAGCTGCATTTAAATTTAACTGCTTAAATTCCAGCCAGCTAAAATGATCATGAACATACTTTGTGTAGCACTCTTGTGTTTCTAACTTATTTGTGTAATTGCACATGCTTGCATATTAGAGCCTGTATAGGTGTAGAGTGGTGCCATTTGCTTTACAAATGGGAAATAATGTTCTGTTTGTTTTATAAGCACACATTCAAATTTGTTTCTCAGTAACAGAGCTTGGATTGTCCTGTTTTAAGTTTTGTAAGAAACGAGTATTTTTAATGAGCTGAGAATCTCATTATATATAATGCTGTGTTCTGCATTAACCAACAAATATTTTTTTCCTTTCTCTATAGCTACTGGCAGTCTTTCGATTTAAGGTGTTAATACTTGCATATGCAATGTGCAGACTGCGCCATTGGTGGGCAATAGCTGTGAGTAGTAGCCAAGCATAATGGAGTTTTAACTAGAATGGATCAGAGAGAATTTTAGATGCCTCTTAACACTTGTGTGTTAAGAATCATCTTGATTCATCTTGATATATAAAATCATCTTGATATAATTAATCATCTTAAAGTTTGCTGTGCAGTAACAGATTAAAAACTTCTGTTCTGGAAGATTTTCAGGCTAAAGACAAGAATTTAACAGCACAGCTCTACTGTGTGGATGAGAGAGAATGCAAAACTTGATGATAATCCATACTTCCACCAGTCAGTGCTACAGATTATAAAAATAGGCATGTTGCTGGCTTGGTGCACTGTAAATCTTATTTTCCCTTACACTGTGGTAAGTGCATGTAGAACATGTTCATGTATAACTTTCTTCAAGTGATTAACATGCAGTTTGTTTAGTAGTCTGAAATTACATGTCATGATCTCTTACGATTATTAACAGGGCACAAACACACAATAGGAACTGCTGCTCTGTGTTTATTTCTAAGTGCATGCTTCTCAAAATCTCTTACTGTTGATTGTGTAGCTTAAGAGTACTTTCTGTGACATCCTTCAACTTGATGCAGTTGTTTGTGAGGTGGTAGAAGCGAAGCCATCATGGTAGTAAGCAATCAGATATATAAAGCTTCACTGAAGGTTTTGCAGAAGCTGTTAATCTTAAATTCCTACCTGTGTTTTACCAAAAGGTAGCTGGGTTCTGCTGTAATTTAAAGAATTGCTGGACCCAAATGCACTAGCAGAGTTATAAGCCTTGCCTAAGTGAGCAGTACTTGTCCACTGCTGCTTTGTTTTGTGCAGGCTGCCATTTTTTATGACAGGGGCTATCAAGTCTTCAAGGGAATTAATTTTTCACAGTATCAGTACACGAACTATGAATTCAGATTTACTCCTATCTTTTGTCTGAAATAGATGCTTCTTATGCTACCATGTAAATCAAAGTATTTGGAGCAATTGCTGTTTGCTTTTTCCCAAATACATAGATAGTTTCTAAATGGACTTTGCAAATAAAATACTGGATCTTCATTGTACGGGAAGATCACAGTTTATATAGCTCAGCATTTAAACTGCCTAATTGCTGTGTGGCAGTTAATGTTTGGAGATGTCAGTACAAAAAGGTACCTTTAGGAAGGAGGTTATTTTAATAGCACTTTATTTGTATCGTACATGTTATGTTTCATTAGTCTATGTTCTTGCTGTTGTTGGTAAATATTTAAAGTTGCAATTGATAGATAATGGCAGAAATGAGAAAGTAAATCCATTTATTAGCCTTAACTGTTCTCACCCTGTCTCTTACAGTTTACAACAGCAGTGACCAGTGCCTTTTTATTAGCAAAAGTAATTATTTCACAGGTATATATTCTACTCAACTGTTTGGTTTACTTTGTTGTTTTCTTGAAAGTAAAATTCTTCAGAGTAACTTCTGTAATGTTGTGTGGTTTTCTTCCCTTCAAGCTGTTCTCACAGGGTGCATTTGGCTACGTGCTGCCCATCATATCCTTCATACTTGCCTGGATTGAAACTTGGTTCTTGGACTTCAAAGTGTTACCGCAGGAAGCTGAAGAAGAAAACAGTAAGCTTTTGCTATTTCCTCTCATTTTAGCAGTGTCTGATCCCATGTTATCTGTCAGAAGAATGCTTCTTTCAGATTCTCATATAAAGGCAAGTTGAGAGAGCTGGGCTGGTTCAGCCGAAGGCTCCTTAAGGGGAGACCTTAGAGCAGCTCCAGTGCCTAAAGGGGTACAGGAAACCTGAAGAGGGGCTTTGGACAAGGACCTGTAGGGACAGGACAAGGGGAATGGCTTTAACCTGCCAGAGGGGAGATAGAGATGGGCTCTGAGACAGAAGCTCTTCCGTGTGGGGGGATTGGAACTGGGTGAGCTTAAAGGTCCCTTCCAACACAAACCAGTCTGGGATTCTCAAAACTTGAAGAGCTGTGGGAAGAACTAAATCACATGGCACAATTTTTCTGTGAAGGAGCACATGCCCTCACAGAAGTGGGGGTTTCATTGGTTTAAGAAGGAGAAGTTAGAAGTTACAAGGATTAGATCAGCAGTTTGTCAAGCACTATCAGCAGTTTGTCAAGCACTTGGGAACATACATCATTTTTATGCTGAAGACCTCAAATTTAATGGACTTGGGCTTGTAAAATTTTATTTTCTGAGTAATGCATAGAATAAGTCTCTGGGTCCTGTTTCAGGAAGAGCAGACAGAATGACTAATTCAGTGTCACAGTGGTGGAAAAGGGAAAGCAAAGAAGTACTGTGGAAGGACTCCTTCATGCACAGGCAGAGTGAGACCAGAGCAATGGTGAATTGCAGCCTCATGAACGTGAGGCAGCAGGGCACCTGACACTGTATTCAGCTGAATGGAGGAAACCCATTGATGTAGCTGAAAGAGAGCATTGCTTGAGTGATGGAGAAAAGAAAGCCTGGCTTTCTGCTGTGAGTGTTTTGTTAGTTTCAGCAGCAGGAGAGTGATTGTACAGGGAGCTGTAATGAACTGTTTCATTACCTGCAGTAGTCTAAAACTCAGCTGCAAGGCAGAGTTGGCTTGTTAGGTAAAACCAAAAACTTTACATTGGCTTGGATGTCTCCTTTGGGTTTTTTAGTACTCTAAAATGCAATCTTTCTACTTAGATCCTTTCCCTCTTCTTTTTTACCATTCCAAGAAAGAAGTTGGTTAATAGCATGCACTGGGTTCTGCCTAGAGAAAGGGAAACTGAGGGTAATTTTATTCCTCTTTTGAGGGGATGAGGAAATGCAGCTGCACTACACTTCTGTCTAAACAAGTAAGAAATGTAACCAGTTCAGACTTTCGTATTTTTATTATCCTGAATATTCATAGCCAAGGTATTGGATACATGCGTATGTAAATACTTGATCCTGTTGATAAGATTATATTTCTACATCCCTGTGGAATTCAAAGATACTTTCTTTTCCTTCATTCCTGCTGTGCTTGAAATAGATGGTGTTTGTGTAGAAATAGATGCTGCTATTTCCAAAAAAGATGGGGTTTCACTGGAAAACGCTGATTTGAAGCAATTAAGTCAGGCAAATGACAGGCGCATTTGGGTTGTATTGGGTGGTGGTATATACAAAATGCCTCATATGCTTGTAAATCTGAGGCAGGTAATGAAAACTGATTTTAGTAGTTCTTGCTTTTTGACAGAGTATTTTTCTGTCCTGTCTCTAGTGAGGGTAGAAACTGACTTACTCCATCCCAACCAACCAAAACCCCCCACCACAGCAGTTTTCTGCCTAATGCAGCAGTGCTCATAAATTGGAGATGTTTTGTCTGTAACTTAACAAAGAAATAAAAAAGAGGCAAACCTGACTTCTTCCACTGAAGCTGATTTCCAGCTCTAAAAGTTTCCTTCTGTGAGCAGGTTTCAAAGCTAAAGTCCAACCACTGTGTATCTTCTAGTATCTTGAGACTCATTGTTAAGTGTAGAGACTGATCTTCCTCTTTTGAACAGGTCAAACAGACTTTAACTGGTTAATAGGATAAACTGGGATGTAGAAATAGTTTGAGTTGGAAGGGGATTTATTCATTGTTAATAAGTGGCCACCTCAGGTAGCTCTCCTGATTCAGTAAAACATAGGGGTGTCTTCTTATCCCCCCCATCAGTCTTCATGTGGCAGAGAGTAAGGGATGGAAGTTCAATCCCCTTATGTTGACCTAAAATACCATCTTTGCCCAGTTATAACCAGACCTGTTGATGGCAGTGAGGGTGAATTAGCTTCTCTCCCAACCCCTTTTGGGTTTATCCTGTCTTAAGCACACCAGAATAGCCCCGTGTCATTTCCAGATCATTTTCCTGGTTTCAGAGGAAACTGAGCCAAAAGGAGTTGAAGGTTGGAATAACTCAGTTTATTGACACAGACAGCTGGAAGCAAGCCATTGATGAGGAGTCTTTCAGTGGCAAAGGGAGACAATGATTTGGTGATGTGTAACAGCTCCCTGATCATTTAAAATAGATTGCAGAGTTTGAGTTAGCTGGAGAATGTTGGTGAACTGACAAATGGCATTGAATGCAGCAGAGGGAAGGATTCCTTAGTTCCTGTGTCCAGGGTCTGTTTTGCTGGAGTGTGTCTCCTTACCTGCCTGATGTGATCAAGATATCAGAAATGTTAAATAACGGTTTTCTTTTTTCCTGAGATTTATCTATAAAAGTAACTTGTTAGGAATGTGGAGATAACCCCTCAATCTTTAAGGCTTTTCAGTACTTGACCTTTAAGATGCTCTGTGATTGCACTGAGGATTGATTTGTTTGGGTGTTTTTTTTCCTGTTAGGGTTTTTGATAGCACAGGATGCTTCTGAACGAGCAGCTCTTCTTCACCCCGGTGTCCTCTCTGATGGGCAGTTCTATTCACCTCCTGAATCTGTAGCAGGTATTATGTTCGTGTAGTGAATGAGTTTTCATATTGACGTTAAAGTCCTGCATCTCTGACCCCCTTCAGAGGGTAAGGCAGGGGAAGGGTCCCTTCCAGCTTGAGATATTCTGTGATCTCTTCTTACCTGCTGGCAGTAGTGTTTCTGCAGCAGTGTGCTATTTAACCTAGCCTGAACTTGGAGCTTTACAGTATCTTAGGATGGACAATGAGCCTGAACCTGCTTTAAAGCAAATGTTTTCCTCTCATAACAAAAAGAAAAAGCCGTCTCTGTACAAAAAGACTGGTCCTGTGGGTGTATTAAACTGAGGGCAAGTGTTAATTGCATCTCAACTCCGCATATCATGTGCTGTGTTGTAGTTGAGGTATAAGCCAAATAAGCCCCAAAATAAATGTAAATACAGCAAGATTTAAGACTGTGTTTGCAGGAACTTCAAGAAAACAAATGATTCATTTCTGGGTTGAGTGGTTTTGAGTTGCTTGAGGATGTAGCATGGACCTCCAAATACTGTGGCAGTCTTTTGTACCCTAAAATGCAAATTTCTTGTGTAAAGCTGTGCTGTATTATGCAATACATTGGAAATATGAATAGCTGCTAATGGCCAGAGATACATTTGCCTGTCTTGCATTGTGGAGTTCTATATATTGGTAATACTTTGGCTTGTCTCTGGTTGTTGAGCATCTTGGCATTAATGCATGGCTTAGAGCTCCACCTAGCGTTGACAAAGCATTAGGACATGGGAAATCCTTGCTTTGACTTGCCTTTTGAATAAGCATTACCAGTGGGAGTCTGCTTTTTGTTCCCGCCTTCCTTCCCCCCCCCCCTTTTTTCTCCTTCTTTCCAGTGCTCTAATAGCATTTTTATCTTCCTTTTCAGGATCTGATGAAGATTCTGAAGAAAAACAAGACAGTGAAAAACCAGTTGTATAGCAGACAGGAAAAAGCAGGTCAGTTCCTTTGCATACAGCCTGGATATTCCTAAGAATATCTTTCTTCTTAGTTCCTTCCCAAATCATTTGAACAGTGGGTATCTCTGAGGAGTTCATCACCTTGAAACCAGACCATCTGAGCAACCTTCAGGCAGGAAATCCTGCCAGACTCTTGAGAGCCTGGGGTTGAGTTCTTGGTAACCCAGGCCTAGGGGGCTGCTGTGGGGAGCACAGTGTAAAAGGCTGCAGGCTAGGGACAGAACCCCTCCAGCATTTCTTTGCTGGCTGTGCTGAGAAGAGCAGTGCTGGACTGCACGTGTAAAAGCTCCTTTTTCTGTATGTAGGGGGAGATGCTCCTCTGGAGACGGCAATGCAAGAGTGTGAGGAAGAGATTTTCTTTTAGTTTAGGTCTGGGACAAATATTCTCACTTTGAAGACTGCATGGACAAAACTGCCTTGATCTTTCCCCTCTTCAGTCTGTTTAATACATGTGGTAAAGCTCAAGCTAGGGGAGATATTACATGTTGTTGAGAAGCTGAAGCTTCTGATCTGAAACCTTCTAATACTCCTCTGGAAGAGTGGAAAACCTTTTCCTTGTATCTGTTTCTTTGACTTGCATCTTCCTTTACCCTGACTTGTGTCATCTGTTACAGAAAGAAAATCTCTGAAGGAAGTTGTTGGGGTTTGGAAACTGGCAACAGAGTCTGTGACTGACTTGCTGATGAGCTGCTGCCAGGATTTATTCCTTAGAAAGCAAAGGGAATGGTTTCCATGTACTGTAATACCTCACAAAGGTGTACCTTGGTGACATATGTATATTAGGTTGCCTCCCAGGTGGTATGAAAATATTTGTCCATGATGTATTTTATTATTCAGTGATTCCTGAAGTTGATCTTCTACTGACTAGGTAATTACTGGACCATGTTGTTTTGTGTACCTAATCAAGAGACTGGTAATATAATGAAGTAAAACTTCTCTATGGTCAAAGTCTATTTAATGATTGTTGGGATTCATTAGTAATGTTATTTTATGTTATTGCTAATTTGTCATTAGTTTTACGTTTGCTTTTTTTTAACTCCACGTTTGCTTTTTTAACAGACTT
Organism: Psittacus erithacus; assembly: GCA_009867235.2. Classification (NCBI taxonomy): domain Eukaryota; kingdom Metazoa; phylum Chordata; class Aves; order Psittaciformes; family Psittacidae; genus Psittacus; species Psittacus erithacus. The sequence goes on along the minus strand of WYDI02024062.1, from coordinate 14,233 downwards.
GTTCACTTTCTAAAATAAAACTTCAAACAAGGGCGATGTGTGATGAGTTTGTTGCTTTAGCAGCTGAACTGCGCGATGCACCACTCCTTGAGTTCTTGGAGGGTCATGAGGATTCTGGTTTGCGGGGATCCTGTGCAGCGTGCTAGTGCTGGGTGACTGCTGGCTGGGATGCAGTGGTATGTACCTGGTGTCAAAACGATGCAAGGAGCAATTTGAAACAACTTCATTCCCGCTCCTGTACTGGAAATTCCTTAAGATTGTTTAAAACTTGGAACTATATACATTTATATAAATAATATATGCTATAATAACATACTATATATACTAATATAGCATATGTCATATTCTACACATACTATACATTAGTGTGTATATAGTACAGTATATATGTTCTTATATACATTTTATCTAATATGTATATATTATATGCTATGTATTTGTATATATTTTTATATATAATAATAGTATAGCATATATTGTGTATTTATTACATAATACTGTATATATACACACCAAGTATATATATACTATTACTATATATTTTATATTTAATATTTATTGTACTTGTATATAGTATATATTAGTACACAGATATTAAAAATTATATATAATTCATGCATTTCACCCCTTACATATATTTTGGAACATATATCCTAAAAATGCATAATATAAACTTATATGTTCTTATATATTTTATGTTTATATATTGTTAATAGATGATACACATTCTATTATATGACACCAATATATTTTTAGTTTTACTATATACATATATATTTAATAGACCTATAAATAGTATACATACATACTGTATATAATGTAGTGTGTGTATATACATGAAAAACCCAGATCTGTTTCAGCTTTATGGTGAATAATTTCCATTTTGTGCCAGAACCATGGCACAGTGCAATCCAGTTTCTTTTAACTACCCACAAGGGGATGGCTTTGGGGAAGGGCAGGGGTGAAATTCAAGCTCAAGCATTTTTTGTCTGCTGTAGCTCCTTTTGCACTGATGCTGTGTGTGCACACTTGACTCCTTGATTTAACGGGGAGGGACTGGCCCTATTTCAGCAAGAGATCTGAAATGCTACAGGCCAAACTCCAAGAAATGAGTTTTAAGTGCTTTGCATGTATGTCCATAGGGTAGGTACTGTCACACAACAGACACGCATAAACCAAGAAGAGGTGGATAACCTGTATTGTTTTCAAGAAGCAAAGTTGAAGCATTCACATTTCAATTAAGATCTGTCTCTTTACAGTTGCTTAATCCAGTGTAAAAGTTGTATTCTGTTAACACACAGCCTAACAGTGACACTGAGTGTAAGTGGATTTGATTTTAGGCACTACAGGTGGGTTTACACATGGCTAAAACAATTCTTTTCCTTCTTTCATCAACAGATGGAAAACAGAGCATTTGCTATCCTGTTAGTATGATACTAAATCCTCTCTTCTTTCCTTCATGAAGTTTCCAGGTTTCTCCTCTATGCAGCAGAACAGAATGCAGCATGAGCGTGGTTTCTGATATGCCCCAGTCTGTAACTACAACTTGTTCAACATCTCTCAAAAACTTTATACAGGTCAGGCAGGTTAGCAAGCTGCAAAATACTGCCATCTTCTGCGAAGTGTTTAGGAGGTAAAAGATAAGTCCTAAAAGCTTTGTAAAGTACATGTTCCACAGTCCATTTCCACTTTGTTGAGCCAGAGTCAGAACCTTCAGTCTGAAATACAGGGGAAAAAAGACAAGCAATTAAACTGACGAGAGGAGAGCACTCCTTAAAAGCCTTTATTACATTCAACTACCATGATGCTAAAATTCTTCCTTGTACACAGTCAAGTTAATTTTAAGCTCAAGTCACTTACTGAATGAGTAAGCAGATACTCAGACAGAAGCAAGCTGTATTTATAATTTCTATGCATCCTTATTCTTCTACAGAGATCTATTATGGCTCAGTAGATTAAAACATACAGCCCCAACTCAGAGGCCAAGAACTGTTGTAATACCAAGTACCCTGCAATACCCAGAGTTAAAAGGTTCTTCTAATACATATAATCAGAACTGTTAGCCATATCCATCTTGTCATAATGCTGCTTGATTCACTTCACTAAAAGCAGTCTTAGGACCAGAAGTCCAGAGCTGAAAGAGGAGTTTCCTGTGTGGTGTTACCTGTTCACAGGACTAGTTACACGTTCATGTACCTGAGAGTTTGGTGGGTTAGCTTCATCTATTACGTATTGCTTTCTAATGGAGTAGAACAGTGCTAGTTCTTTGCTCAGGCTTTCAAAACACGGTTTTTCTTCATCCCAATTTACCTGTTACAGGAAAAAGAAGTCATTGAATAGAATCTGGGCAGCAGACAGAGACCTGATAGGGATTGTTAATATGTTAAAGTCATCATAATGTCTTGGCCATTTTTGTGCTGACAAGGTAAAAGTACAGAACAAAGAAATGTAGCAACGCAGGCTTTCAACTCACAATACATGCTCGTTCTATCAGTAGTGAATGCAGAGGCAAAGCACAACTCATGAGTAACCACAGCAGAAGTCTGGAGCATGAACCAGTGCATTTAACCAACTCCAGCCTTGCCTTGGCAGCTTCTAATGAATTAATTTGATTCACTCCATTCTTTCTTAAATTGAGAAAGTCATTTGTGAATGAGTAAAACCATGAAGAGAACATACCTCTGTGGCCAAACGAAGGATGAACATGGGCAGTCCTTCCAGGGGTGGAACATAGCTGTCTATCAAAAGCGGCAATCCGACGAGGTTTCCTTCCTGTAAAAAAAATCACTGCTGCTTCAGTAAAACACCCCAAATGTTCTTTCTTCCAGTAACAGCACCAAAACCAGGGTGAAGTGTCTGGGTTATATGGCCCTTGATGAAGCGATTCAGTTTTGTACAGAGTAAGGGATGCATGAGGCCAAAGGCAAGGCCCATTGAGCGCAATGGGGATGCTGTAACCAGCTGTACATCTTGTTGGATAAGAGATCTACATCCTAGATACGGAAGCAACAACTAAAGCATTTTATTTGGTTACTGAACGTAAAACTACTTTGTGTAGCAGCCTTCTAAAACCAGCTTAAATCCTGAGTTCTTGGTGATACTGCAAGCAAACTACCACAGTTATCTACCAAAATGTAAAAGCATTGAATCATTTAGGTTGGAAAAGACCTTTAAGATGGAGTCCAGCCATAAAGCCAGCACTGCCAAGGCCACCTTTCAGTTACTGTTAGCAGTAAGAGCAGCAGTTACCTCATCAATTTCAAGAGAAAAATATTCTTTCAACATTTCAGTCTTCTTTTTGAGGAACTCCACAATGTACTCAGCGAGCCCTTCTTTTGGGCCATCTTCTTCTGTCCAGCCGCTTTCAGGGTCCTCTAAAGCAAGCATTGCAAGTTCATATACAGGAGCTGGCTCCTAGAAATGGAGGAGGCAAAACTTGTTAATGGTCAGCATGCACTAATGGAAATCTGCAGCTGCTTCTTACACACAGAGCTGATTGGCATTTACCACCTCCAGCCTGCAGAGCAAACAGTTCTGCTTATCACAGCCAAGCTCCAAAGCAGACTGGTAATTGTATGTATTATTCTTACGGTAGATGAAATGCAGCATCAGTCTTGAAGTGGACAAAACCCAACGTGTGAAACCATGCATCTCCCTGAGAGGAGAGGCTTCTTGTAAAGGAATGCTTTTAAAATCATTTTACATAGGATAGAATGTAAAATTGTACTTACAGACAACCTTAAGACTCCAAAGTTTGCAAAGTCATAAATAAGGATCTGGTAGAAGAGTTCTTGGCTAAATTGGAAGTACAAAAGTCAGTTATATGGACAGAATCACATCTCAACCAGTTCCCATTATTAAGAGGGGAAAAGTAAGGCTCCTCTTGGAAACACCAGGTGTACACATCCAGTAACACTGACAAAGACTTGAGCACTTTAGTTAAAGACTCACATGCACTATCCAGATGCTGACAATTAAATCTCGTTTCTTGGTTTCTGACATGGGCCAGACTGGTACCCACTCACACATGCAGCCACTGTCCATGAATCCTGATGCCTTGTATTTCAACCCCTTTACTCATACATCTTTCCCTTCCCCAGCCCATGAGCACACACTACAGCTGCTATGGCAGTGCCACATTCCCTGTCACTTCTCCCCAGCACACCAGGCTCCTGAACTTCCTGCTCTGTCTTTTGCCTCATGACTTTTCAGACAGGCAACAAGTAAATGATGTTGTTTTTCCCCACTATTTCCTTCCTTCTTCTAATTAGGTTGATAGTTGGTATTTGCTTCAACTGACAAGTCTGACATGTGCTTTACCTGAGCTTTGTTGTATTGAGAAGATACAGTTTTGTCTGATACTGGGCCAGCACCCACTGAGGACTGACACAGCCCACAAAAGAGTGGTCCCTTAGCATCTCCTGAAGACCTGAAACAATGGAGGGGAGGGGGGGAAGAAACAATAGGGAATAGTTTCATATTTGCAAGCCTGCCCTAGTTTATTTATCTGAGTAGATTGTGGGGTTTTGGCATTACAGTCTCGGATGACCTCTCAGTCACTGCTGCAGCCCTGCTGCTGCTTACTGGTCTGTACTACCAATTATGCATGTTTTGAAGTGTTACTCATCTGTGTGCATGAACATACATAGTTCTCACTGACGATGTGACACAACACTTAAGCCACAGTGCAAATTAAATATTAAATAAATCCCAGGGTCTGACTTGAACAGACTTTCAGAATTCATTTCCAGCCACAGGAGATTAGGTTGCTCCAAGCCAGTGTCCAACCTGGCCTTGAACACTGCCAGGGATGAGGCAGCCACAGCTTCTCTGGGCACCCTGTGCCAGCGCCTCAGCACCCTCCCAGGGAAGAGCTTCTGCCTAAGAGCTCATCTCAGTTTCCCCTCTGGCAGGTTAAAGCCATTCCCCTTGGCCTGTCCCTACAGGCCTTTGTCCAGAGCCCCTCTCCAGGTTTCCTGCAGCCCCTTTAGGCACTGGGGCTTCTCTAAGGCCTCCCCTTCAGGAGCCGCCTCTTCTCCAGGCAAGACACCACTTCTGGCCCTTGGTAGTTAAGGCACATCTCAGTTACAGGCTCACTCAGCAGCACAGTGGAGCTGACTGGGCCACCTCCTGAACACCTTTTTCCTCAGCAGCTCGAACACGGTTGGTGAAACAACACTAATCCAGAGCAGCAGAAGCCTTGCTTACGTGCATGTGCCTGGCTGCTGATTTCCTCCTGCAGAGTCAACACGCTGGTCAGGTTGATGATTCTTCTTCGAGGGGTACAGGCAGCAGTCAAGTCCTTCCCGCTGTCATCTTCCTCCATTTCTACATCCGCATCTTCCCGTGGTCTCTTCCTGCAATAGCAAACCAAAAGGACCTATGTTAACATTTCTACCACACCAACAGATGGGATGCTCAATCCACACGCTGTACGTTAACACAAAAAGCTTCCCAGGAAGAAAGCCTGTTTTCTTTTACTTCCTGGGCATAATTCGATAGGAAAAGGTAATTCCTAAGAGAATTCCTGACTCTCTAACACCAATCCCAGGCACCTGCTGCAGCACAAAACAAGCTGGGCTCCAAAGTCACATCAAAGAAAATGTTGATGTTTATAATGATTTTTTCCCATTCTCATTTTTAATGATCATACTGGGGGGCACGGACATCAGGTTCCCTCAGAAGACTCTGGCCTCTCGTAACAGCAGGAGCCATGGAAACCTTCCAGCACTTTCATCTTTACTAGAGCAGTGTCTGCCAAATTCAGGGATGGAGTTTCTACACCCCCCAAAAGGGAGGGCCTCCAAAGATCAACCTGTGCTAACACAGCTTCCTGCCTTTCAGCATGGACAGACATCACAGGTACAAACTCCATCCCAACTCACATGGATTTGCCATTCACAACTGGAGTTCAATTTCTGCCCAAAATGCCATGGAGTTATTCTAGGGAAAATCTTCCTTCTGAGAAAGTCCAAAACTCCTCAGTTTCAGAGCCAGGCCATGAAATAAATGGGTATTTCCTCAGGAAAGGTGACACTTACCGAGGCGGTGCTGCCTCAGGAGATGACTGTCCGTTGTCCCTCAGGCCCCCAGGCACCGCTGTGTCCTGAACACGGGTGGCTGTTCCCACCGGAGCACTGACATCTGCCATCTCAGCGTCCTGCGGCCCTGCTGCCCCCTCCATGGGCCTGGCATTGCCCTGGGCTGGTGCTTCCCTGGGGGCTGTGCTCAGGGGGTTGTCTGCTGGCTGGAGGAAAGCATCCAGCTTCTGCTCCCGGGAATCAGTGCGCACCATCTGATGCGCGTACACTTTGTCACTGGTTCCTTTGGGGGCCGCCGAGGAGTTTGCTGCTGGTTTCACAACCTCACTGGAAGAGCAGCCAGCCCTGGGAAGCAAGGTCTTGGAAGGAAAGAGGACACAAAGATCAGCCACGCTCCTCACAGCACTGCTCAGGGGGAGGAGCTTCCACACACCACAGACACAGTGTCTGCTGCTGGAACAGGCCACCAGCTCTGCACTTGCAATCCATATAACGGGAATGTGGCTGGCTGGGCCGTTAACAAAACGGTTCGTTGGCATTCCTTTGCCTCCAAGGGAAAATCTTTAATGTAAAAAACATCACAAGGAAATCTGCGTTTTTAAATAGTTGCAATTCTTACACTATGCTCCACATAGAGACTAGGGAATCTTCCTGATTTTGCCTCTGGTTTGATTAAGCCCAGCGTGTTGTCAAATACACCCAACAGTGTCCTCAGTTACATCTTTCACATGAACCAGGGCAGAAAAAAACCCAATTTACCACATATCAAGGCTAATACACTTGTAAAACCAAGATCACTGATCAGATACCTGACAAGAAAGTACTGACAGTGGTTTTGTACACTTTTTCTCTCCTTTGCCACATTAACATCGGCTTATTAAAGCAATTTAATCTCCAAGACACAAAGATCTGGAGCTACCAGGATAAGGCTGATGACTGTCAATCACTGCATAGATTGTGCTATTCAACAGAGCAAATGTATCCACCACAGTTCAAACAGTGCAGAGCCACGGTCACTCCAAACATGCTCTCACCTGAGTGAAGTACGTCCTTGAGGAATTACAGCCCAGTAACCTGCTCTCTATGTGTTGCTGTACACGCTCTAGAATACTGTCTTCATGAAGGAAATGGACTTCGTGTTTTGTAGGGTGCACATTCACATCTACATTCTGGGGGGCTATTTCCAGGCTGGAAAACATTGGAAAAGAAGTTCATCTAATCAGAGAGGGCACAAAGTGGTTCAGTGCAAAAGGTGGGGCTGTTACTTCGTAACAAAGATGTCAAAATGGTCCTGAAACCTCCTGAAGTCACACTGCAGCCAGATTGTTTGGTGTATTAATAACTAACCTGCAGAACTCTATTCCAGACTCACCAAATCAGCTTTCATAAGGAAGCGCAAACCAATCTCATCACTGTACTATGACTTAAAAAAGGTTTCAGAAGTATCCTTTGTTTGCAGTGTCTCATGATTTAACATCAGGGGGCTTAACCTGAAACTAGACACTCACTACCTCTGAAAACAAGGCTTCTCTAAAGATTTCTTTAATGTGATTTAATTATCTCCTCTCTGGCAATTAATTACCTCGGTGCAATACTTAACACTACTATCAGGATCACAAGTGCCCTTCTAAACCAAATCACCCCAGCTACATCCTACAAGGTGGTATGAAAAGGCTACTTCTTCCTGTTACTTTACCTTAGGTACAGGAAGGGATGTGTGCCTTTTGGCAGGTAAGCGGCATATACAGTCTCTATGGCTTTCCGCAGAGCGGCCGACTCCACCAACCGATCTGAAACACACAGCACAGCACTGCTCTAAAGAACTTCACTGACACACAGCACCCAGCACTCCACTGCTCTTCCAGAGCAACATCCTCACGCTTCCTATCTTCAGAGGACACCCGGTACATGCAATTTTCCACCGAGGCCTATTTATTCTTCAATGTAAACCCAGGAACAGGCAGTGTCTGCTTAGGATGCTTTATATTTAGGAGTAGTTTTTTCCACACATACTAAAATAACCAGACTACCTTTTGATTACTGCACGCAGTCAAGGTCTGCTGCACCCCATGCCAACATGGCTACAGAATGGAGAAACCACCCCATGCAAGCTGGCAGGCCACAATCACAACCTTGACACTCCACAAGCTTCAGTGTCTTTAAGCCCAGCCTTACCTGCTTCCCACTATTCACAGTGCAAAGCATGATGCACACTACAAACGCAGAACCACCTTGAGAACTACAATGAATTGTAACACATTGCTCCATGTTTTTAGGAAGGCTCATACACTCTGTAGCACTTCAGGAAGTTTTGTTCTGATGATGATTATCTGAGCAACCTGTGAACGTACAAAACACTGTCTTTTTGTGTAAAACTTACGGTTTATGAAGAGTAGAAATATACATTTCTTCACAGAGTAGTTTGCATTTGTGATGTAGCCTTTCATCTTAAAGTCCAGGCTCGTGTCCTCACAGTCCACTTCTATCAGTTCCCTATTCACAGAGACACATGCAAACAATGACTTCTGCTGATGCACATTTCAGGCAGTCCTCATAAGCAGCAATGTACTTTTCTGTGTTCATCTCCCAGTTGGACCATGAAACCCTCAGGAATGATTTGAGAGCTCAAACATTCATTGCTGAGCCACAAAAATCATTGTCATAATAGTTTTTATGATTTTCATGATTCAGTAGTCAAGGAAATGCACTCTGGCAATTTGTGGGCACAGCTCTATAGCAAGGCATTAAGGTTAACAGGATACAGAGGTTGAATTGGAAATAGGTATCTGCTGAGTGCCACTTTCATCTGTGTTCATTTTGTAATTCAAAACAACAAGCCAGGCTCAACACAATGCAAGTGTTGCTTGAAAACATTTGATCAAAACATTTACATCAAAATGGACAAAGGAAAACCAGTATCCAACAAGCATTAGCAGTGGACAAAAAACAAATGCATAAGAAAGAAACACAAACACTGCAAACCTTGTCACTGAACAGCCTCTCTAGTTTGCTGTCTCATAACAGTGCTTCCCTGTATTAAAAGCTACATTCCCTACAAGTGAGACTCTAGTAACTGAATCAAACTGACACCCATGTATTCGTGGGACAAATCCATTCTACAAGTCCATTCAATGGACCCTTCACAGCTGAAAGTCTTAGAAAGAGAATTTTCCCTAACGTGGTAAATAAAACCAATCATCTCTTGAAAATGTATTTGGTTTAAAATGCTTTGCCTTGTTTGCTCAGCCTCAGCTAATGTGGCTTTTGTCAACACAGCAAACCACAGGAATCCAGAAAAGCAAATGTGAGGGAACCTCAGAACACATCAGACAGTGCTACAGTGAGACCTGGTAAGGTTAAGATTTTCCTGGCATAGGAAAGGAGTGAGGAGCTTGCAGAGAACACAGGTACAGCTTGCTCATTTTAAATGAGCACACAAAGTTAAAGCAAATGGTTCTCTTTCAGTGCATCAGAGGAACAGCTTTGCAACCTCCCTCTTTCCTTCCAATATCCTGAAGGAATGTCCTACATTCTGCAAGACTGAGGAGAGTTCTGGTACTGTAACACTCCCTCTTTTCTGCAATTCACCTTGAAGGAAACAGAAGGTATAACAGCACAGCCCATGCGCTTCAAGAAAGGGGAAGGAGATTTGCATCACATTCTAGGGTTCTGTGACTTACTAGAAAATGTCAGATTGAAACATGGCATCAACATACCTGCTAACAGCATTCCCAAAGATGGATCTGATGTTGTCCACTGTTGAGGCATTTGATAAGGTTCTAACATCCGACAAGGTTTCACCTTGCTGAAGGGAGCAGAAATGAGCATCATCAATTCAATCATAATCAGTTTGAAAGCAAGGAACATGAGCAGCTCAGCAAATAATTAACAATGCCACAGAAAGTTCTCGACTCCATCCTCTTTCATACAGCAGTTAGTGACCAGACTCTCGAAAGAAGCTAAAACAGCTCATAGAGCTACAACAAAATAAAGTGCTGGCCACACAGAAAAACAACCAAACTCCTGACAAATATATTTGTGCCTTGTTTGCTTTTAACAGATGTGCTTCCTATCCAAACTGCATCAAATACGCTTCGGCATTTCAATACAAGGGAAGGTTCTATAAGCTACCCCCACTGCAGAAGATGCAGTGCACATTTCCTGGCACTGTCAGACACATATATACATACACATATACAGACACACAGTGAAATTATACAGATTTATTTTCATACCTTTTTAACTGAAAAGCTGATGCCTGAGTTATGGATGGCATACCTGAAAAACAGGGAATCATGGAATGGTTTGTGTTGGAAGGGACCTTAAAGCTCATCCAGTCCCAACCCCTGCCACGGGCAGGGACACCTTCCACTAGAGCAGCTTGTTACAAGCCCCTGTGTCCAACCTGGCCTTGAGCACTGCCAGGGATGGGGCAGCCACAGCTTCTCTGGGTACCCTGTGCCAGCGCCTCAGCACCCTCCCAGGGAAGAGCTTCTTCCTTATATCCAACCTAAATCTCCCCTTTGTCACCTTAAAGCCAAAGACTGCAGTATATGAAGGAAAAGGTTACTTCTCTTGAAAAATTACACCAAGCACACACATGCCAGTCCCTAGCATGCCCCAGGGCAGATTAAAGAATTGGAAACTCCCATTTCAATTTACCTGCCACAAACTTCAAGTATTTTTGCATATTCTTCACTTTGATTTTTTAAAGCTTTTCTCCTTGTCAGTACATTGTAAAAGAGATCTTCAACCTACGGAGAAAAAGATCACAATTAAAACTAACTTTCAAAATCTTCTCTTGCTATGCCATTGTTGTGGTTTAACCCCAGCTGGCAACTAGGTACCACTGACAAAGCACCAGAGACTGAACAGTCTTTGATCAGGGTAAGCACCACTAAGCAACAACTAAAACATCCAGTTCCAACCCCTGCCACAGGCAGGGACACCTTCCACTAGAGCAGCTTGCTCCAAGCCCCGTCCAGCCTGGCCTTGAACACTGCCAGGGATGGGGCAGCCACAGTTTCTTTGACAACAGATTAAGATTACAGTGTGTTCTAATGAAATGCAAGCAAACATTAAAACAGTTGCTGAAATCAAGGCTGTTAATGTCACTAAAACTCAGCTTAAACTGTTCATCTGCAGTATTTACTTAAGCAATATGCAAATTATGTCTCTGCTATACTGAGAAAGGCAGAAGTTTAAAGTTCAGTTTCTTTTACAATACACATCATCCTAGAGGCTGATGTGGGAAGCTGCCTGGGTGCACACCCCCACTGCGGACTCCAAGGCTAGACCTCCACTTCCCACCCTGCACTGTACAACGCACATGCTCCTTCCCATTCTGAGCTCCTTATTCTCTTAATCATAATGCCAGCCCTAATCCCAACCTTCATTAAAATCTTGGGACGATGTAGGAAAGATACAACTGAATGACAAATACTTCAGAGCAAATAACAATGTTATCCTCAGAAGGAAGGAAAAACCCCGCCAAAACCAACTAACTAAAACACCCCAGCAACTTCTGACATCTACCTTGCTCTCTTCAGGGAGGAAAACAAAACGAAACCCCCAACAGATAACACATCATCACTTGGAAAATATTCTATGAGGTGACATTGTCATGTACCTGACAATGTAACACACACCAGTGAGTGGCACAGGGAACAGAAAAGAGACAAGACAGAACAGGCACAAAACCCTACCGTGATCTGAGTTCCTTGGTTCCCAGCACAAGGCTTCGGAGGAGCTTTGATTTTTCCATCGCAGTAAGTAGCTCTAGACAGAAAAATGAATACAAGAAGTTATCGGACACCCAGGTTTACAGTGGGCAGACAGACCCAGGATGGCAAAAGGGAGAAGACCAAAGAAATCACATCATCACCACACTCCTCCCAGCAAGGAACTTGGGACACTGACGACTGGTTGCAATCCCCCCACCACCACCTTTGTGCTGGAGGAAAACTGTCTTCATTGATCCTGGCACCCAGAGGGGCAGCAGAAGAGTGAGAATAACAGCAAAGAAAAAGGGGTTCTGAAATTGTGTTACTGAGCCTTTTCCTGTAAAGGCAGGATTATTGCATTTTATCTTTCTTTAATAGCTAGACCTGGACCAATAAAAATCCTTCCACTACGCTTTACACTTCAGCTATAAGCAATTCTCAACTTTACATATAGGATCTGTTTCCTATTTGACAGGATTTTGAGCACAAGAGGCACATAGGTCTTTCAGCAAGTTACACACTGTTTAGCTAAAGCTTACCTTTACAGTCTAGAGTAAGTAAAACAGAACAAAACAATCACTCAAACTACGTTTTCTCACATTCTGTGTCTTTCCTGTAATTACCCCAGAACCACTTAATGCCTCACCCCACCCTCCTCCTTACTAAGGTCACTGAAAAGCCGATTAACTACATCTGTTCCTCCTCCTTGCTAAGAGCACTGAAGAGAATTAGCTGCACCTGTTCATGACCAGAGAAGTCAGGTGGAAAATTAAGAGGTAGCCTACCTGTATGCACACTTTGCATCAGCTGTTTTAGTTGTTAATGTAACATGGGCAACATGACTGATGCTAGCCAATGCCTGGAGAAAGAGAAAGCATCTTTGTAAACCTTCCTGTGGTCACCACTGAGTGTCTGCACTTTAAACAGCACCACTAGACTTTGATATCCTGCTTGCAAGTAGTTAATAAAAGCCCTTACAAGGGAAGTGCAGGTCAGTAAAGCTTTAATAACTTTTAGCACATGTAACACTGACTTTTATCCAGGACCTTCTTTTGGCTTTTCTAACACTTCATTATCTCTGCCAATGCAAGCAGCCAAGCACATAACATAATTAAAAGATATCTGCAAAGCTATTACAGCTGTGCCCTTTGTTTCACATTAACAAAAAACAAGTGGAAGCTTTTAGCTGTTACTTCCTTACCCCTGCCCAAATTCATCTCCTGACCATATGTACGATTACAAAGCTTGGTTACAGTGGTTTTCCTGGAAGACCCAATGGACACATCTACACAGCCTGAGGACCAGAGTCTACTGGCTGTGGAGCTGATTATGTTGGAATTGTGTGAGAAGAGGACTCATCAGTCCATTCCCTGTAGCACACAAGGATCCGTGCATCTTAGCACAGGCAGCACACTTAAATATCTCACTGTCCATCTGGAGGGGAAAGCAGAACTCATCCTGGACTGTTCTTTCACACAAGTTTAGATACAGCCTAGGAGAATGTGGAGAATAAGAATCTCCAAGGGATCAGAGATACTAACTTTGACTGACACCAAAAGCAAAGACAAATGTACACTTCAAACATTTAGCTTTATATATGATATTTAGACAAATATCTGACATGTGAGAGCCACCTTCCCCTCAAATCTTTCATTGTCATTGAAACTTGCAGGTTTCTGAAGCAGCATTTCTGAAGACAGGCCTTGTTTCCCTTAAAAACCCACAACACCACAAAACCAACCAACTCTTACTGCAGAAAGCAAAGAGTATACACCTCTCCCTAATCATCCATAAAGGCACAGAAATGTATTTTAAACTGTATTCACATGGCTGACTCCCTCAGGAAGCAGAAGCTTCAGTGAACACCACTGGGAAAGAAACAGTATGTGCAAACCCCGCCACAACAGGGTAACAACCAACAGTGAACAGCGTCAGAACGTGATGAAGAGCTTACCTCACCCCGAAAGCCATAGGTGGAAATACTTGACAAATCTTCAAATTTCTGCAGTTTACTCGTAGTAAACCTCTCGCACACAATGTCCAGATCTTCCTTCTGCGCGGCAGAAGAGGCAGCGATCACTTCCCATTCCCAAGTCAAGACCAGAAACATTTGTAAACCGAAATACATTTTACAAGGCAGCACTAAACATCAGCACACGGCTGTCAGCTTTGGGTACTCACTCTGATGCCACAGCCGTTGTCCTGCACCTGGATGAGCTTCAGACCACCTTCTTTCACTGTCACGTGGATACTTGTACATTTAGCATCCAAACTGCAAGAAACAAGAAAGCATTCCAGAAAGCGGCGATTCCAGAGGGCACAGGCTGCATGGCTCTGCTATGGAGCTTGCCTCGCACAAGGGACAATTTATTTCTATTGCCTCTCAGAACCACAGCCTGGTTTGGGTTGAAGGGACCTCAAAGCTCCTCCAGCTCCAACCCCTGCCACGGGCAGGGACACCTTCCACTG
>WYDI02024061.1:0-42918 GCA_009867235.2 Psittacus erithacus | reverse complement strand
TTCAAGGCCAGGTTGGACACAGGGGCTTGGAGCAAGCTGCTCTAGTGGAAGGTGTCCCTGCCCGTGGCAGGGGTTGGCACTGGATGAGCTTTAAGGTCCCTCCCAACACAAACCAGTCTATGATTTAAGACCAGTGCCCTTAGAAAGTACATCCATTTTCAAAAGAGATAAAAAACCCTTAGTGTTAGGAACTTTTTTCTTTATTTTAGAATTGGAAAATTTTTTTGTAATCAGTGGTAGCTGTAATGAAGCTTCAAGGATTTGAGGAAGCAACAGTGTAATACTTAATAGCATGGTATTCTTTTGTCTTTCAGAAGTACAAATATAATGTCAGGTGGCTGAAAATTTGCCTATCAAAATGTCAAGTAAGTCTTCAGATTTTTCTTCCTTTACCTTGATGAATTAAACATCTGGTTCAGCAGAACCTGTTCGTGAGAGAACGTTATTATTCCTTGCATTAAAAGGAATGAGATAAAGTGTAGTTATTCCTGACCAAACTCTGCGCCTTAAATCTCGCTGAGGCTGATTTTTCTGGCATGTTTGCACAGAAAGTCCAAATCTCACAGTTTATTGTAAATCCCCTTTCACTGCATTTCTGCTTCTCCTGTTTTTAATTTATGTGCTTATAAATGGATTTCATATTCTTCAGCCTTTTGCTTAAATAAAAGGCTGACAATAGAGCAGTACTGTGGCCTTAACTTCTTTCTCTTTTCTTTCTCTTGTATTCTTTGCTTTATGCTCTTCAGTGGCAAAATGCAAAGTCTTTGAAAGTGGGATTTCTGTCTTGGTTTTGTAAATTGCTTAAAAATGTTTGCCACAGCAAATTCCTTGTTAAAAATCATTCAGTTTTTCAAAGGGGAAAAAAAATGTGCTTACATTTATATCTTAACAGAAAGGCCATCTTATGCCCCACCTCCTACCCCAGCTCCTGCAACCGTAAGTATAGTGATTTTTCTCATTAACACAGACATGGTAATCTAGTCTTTAATAACTTAGTAATAATTATGGAGTTGCATCACCTTCCTGTACTAGAAACACAAGCTAGTCATTGTTCATTATTAATATGATACGCATTAATTAAATTAATCTCATTTCTTCAGCAGTTTGGCAAAGAGAAGCTGAATAAGTTTGCCTTGCCTTTAAGGCTACATCCTGCAGATACTGCATTTTCTGTAAGCAGTCAGTTGGTCTTAAATTATTCCCAGTGGGTTGCACCAGTTCACTGGAATAGTTAAGAACAAGCTGATATGTTTAATTTTAGAACTTCCCACTCAACCTGTGCCCAGATCATTGGCCAACAGCATTTTTCAGCTGATTTTCAGAACTGTGCCCTTCTTTGTCCATGTTTATAAAGGTACTGATAGACCAGTACACGGTGGTAAGGAAAGACTTTGTAAGCAAATGCACCTCGTCTGTAGCACTCACATTATGTACTCGCATGAGAAAACACAAATCTTCTGTACAGAAGCATGCGTAAGGATGCTATAGTGATTTATTTTCTTTTTTTACCAAAGAATATTGGGAAGCTGTTATCCAATAGAGTGTCCCTGATCTCTGCATCTGGAATGAAAGCTGCAGGATGGCATTTAGATGAATTGTGATCCCTCAAATTTATCGTGCCATACTTCACATTCAGAGAGGCTTGAAAAGTACAGAATGTGTAAATATAAGTTATGTTCTTTATAAACTTCCATAAATAAAACTTTATTTGTGTAGTCTGTTCAGAGTTTTCATTTTGCACACAGCAGAATAGATCTGTGCCAGTGTCAGAAGAAACATGATGGCATCTGCTCTTACAACTGGATTCCTGCATCGAGAGCTGTGCACATCCATGTGTGATTCTTTGGGATGTAGCACAGATACAGCTGTTAAATGGTTTCTATCAATGTGGTACATTTTCCAGTCACTTTAGAAGGGTATATGGAGCAAATTTGCAACTAGTGACACGCATGACCTATCTTGCAAATGTCTTCTGTATTACTTATTTTATGCAGGCCTTCAGGTGATAGTCTGTTCTCTGCTAATGCAAGTCCTAAGAGTAGACAAATAACCCTGCTGCTTCTATCCACAGCCATTTCCAGTTATTACAGTCAACAAAGCACCAGTAGTTAACTGCAGTATTATAGCTGAAGTAGAAATTCTCCATGTAATGCAAGGTAGTTCCTTTGTAACATCTAAATCCTGTCTTGCAGAAATAAAGAAATAAGCAGATGGAGATTACAGTTACCATCTGGTTTTATTGAAGAGGTGTAGTTCAAAACCTGTTATGGTAATACAAAAAACTGTAGTAAAATGGTGTCTTATTAAATAGTGACTGTGTATGTTGTGATCACAGGCACATGGATTGAGTAAACATCAACTGCTGTGGCTGAGATTAAAAAGTTGGCAATAAATATATAAAAGGCTGTCAGAGGATAATCTTACTCTGTATATGTTTAGAAATAAACTAAATACAGTGTGTCTACATGCACTTGAAAACTTCACAAGTTAATATAGTTTAGCTTGTAGGTTCTCTTTGTTCTGTGTTTATTTGTCATACCCTGGTTCTTGGAGTCCTGAACTGATCTGTGCAAGGTTTGTAGCTGTACTCTAGGATGGGTTCAGTCAGCAAATCACTTCAAAACACAACTGCAGTATGTGCTGATTATTGGGGTTAAAGTGCTACTAAAGAGTGGGACAAATTGTGGATGAAACACTACAGGATATTGTGATTGCCACAGGACTTCACAATTGCTATTAAACAGTAGATCCACTGGAGTTGTTTTAACCAACAAAATTTGGTTGGGAAACGGGATAATGGAAAAAGGCAGAAGAGATTTATGTGAGAAGGGAATACAGTGAAGCTTCTGATACTTGACTGCATGTTGATAATGGGTAAGAAGGAATTGTAAAGAAATTCAAATTTTCCACTGCATTACCGAGGTGAGAATGAATGGATCCACTTTCAGGAATGAAGAAAAACGTATCCTTAAATTGTCTCGGATTCAGTCATCTGTTGAGACTTGTTTGTAGCCTCTAACCTGTAGATGTTGTTGCAGGGTTCCTTACCTCTGTCAGCCTGCAGCCTACCTCAGAACAGAGGGAGGTATCTCTGAATTGTCATCTTCCAGCTTGCAAATCCCAGTTCCCTAAAGTGCATTTGTGAACCACCAGGAAAGTTCAGATACTGGCAGTGGTGTACAGGTGGTGCTTTGAGAGATTTATTCCACCCCCTCTGTTGACAGTATAATGTTTGTTGGAAAGGCAGAACAATGGGAAGGAAAGCAGACAGGGATTGTCACTGGTGCCTTAAATGTTGATTCTGAGGATTTCTACGTGGTTACTGTGTGCTGTGTTGCTGTGTGAGGTTAACCCTTTGGATCCAGGAATCTTTCTGAATTACTTGGTGGCTTATGTTGGGAAATCTTACTAGCCATGAGCTGGTTTTCTAGAATACTTGTTTAAAAGAGTTAAACTTAACAGAAATAAAATCACCAACTTTAGAAACTTGTAGTGACACTTTTGCTTAAAAATCTTGTTTCCTTAATAGGTTTTTACTGGAGTAAGTTTTGTGTTGAGAAGATACCAACTGCTACACCTCATTTGCTTGTTTAAATTCTGGTTGCTTTTGCATGCCATATTGCAGTTCATTTTCATTTCTGTGTTTTCCTCGTTTGAGCTCATTTCTCATTCGTGTTTTTGTCTCATTTGTTTCCATCAGCAAATGCCCAGCACACCAGGGTTTGTGGGATACAATCCATACAGCCATCTGGCCTACAACAACTACAGGCTGGGAGGGAACCCGGGCACCAACAGCCGGGTCACGGTAGGAGAATCAACTATTACATCATCCAGCAAACAACAGGAATTGACCAGGAATGGCTCTAGGGTTAGGTCCTTCTGAGGCTTGGCTGCTACCACTTCTTTATAAAACCGAAAACATTACTTCTGACTCTTATTCCACCCCCTTAACCCCCTTCCTTCTCACTCTGAAACCTTTTGCAGGAAAATGGACTTCTGCTCCGCAGAGAAAACAATGTGGTAATCATGTATGATGCAGGACTCCAAAAAGACAGACTTTGTGGTCTTCAATGATCACTGCATGCTCAGGGAAGAGTTCTGTAGCCTGGGTATGAATTCTCGGAGGGAGGGAACAGCTCATTTTATTGAGGTTTAGTCAAAGACAAGAACATTTTGCAAACTGGAGATCATTGGTAATAGTTGCATTATACTGTTGAGCCATACAAGAGATGAAAGCCTTTGGTTTTTCTTTCCACTCTTAGTCTGGTAACTACAAAGTCCCAGGTTCAGAAATTACTTCTTTCAACAAAAGTGTGATGATAGTAGAATCCTTTCAGATCTCGTACTCTGTCAGGGTGTGGAAAATGGATGTTACATTCATTTTACACAGAGTAAACCAAGTGAGATGGAGTTGAGTGATAAGAGAGGTGACGGCTTCTTTCAAGTGCAGGTCAAGTCCTGAGCATTGGATGCAGTTAGGAAACAAAAATAGACACTGGAAGTGTCACATTTTCTTGACTAACACAACAGAAATAGAGTAAATCCCTGATTTTAGTAAAGTTCCTGTAATTCTCATAACTTCAAGGTTTTCATGTAAAACTTTCTACCTCAAAAGATCTGATTAGTTTGGAACATGATAAAAAGATTTCTCGAGGAACAAAATAGATGGTGTGTTTAATGAAGCGTACACCTTTTATGCCTCTTACATAAACCTTCTTTCAAACTTCCTTTGTGAAGTTCATCTGGTTTGTTAAAATGTTTACAGAAAAGACCTTCCCCATACAAGCTGGAACTTGACTTACGCGCTGTCTGAACAGAGACTTTTTTCCTTATACAGGAATAAATCAGGTTTCGTCTGAGAACTTCCATTGTTTCTGTATGTCATAAGCATATGCAGCCTTCTCTGCCATGCATATATCAGTATATGTATGGTGTCTTTAAATCCCTGTTAATTTAAAAGCATTAAACAGTTTCTGTTGATGTTTTCCAACCCATCTGTATGTGTATCTGTGTATACATTTGGTAATGCACATACCTCATGCACATTATTTATACACGATCCTGTACGCATCGTTTCATAGAGCTCCATAAATTCAGCAAAACAAAACATACCAAGAGGAAAAATTGGAAAGCTGAATACTGAACATGGGCTTTCTTGGCCAGATACATTTGCTTCTCTATGGCTGTAGTCCTGAAAAATCTTGGAACTACTTTATATTTTTACGAGAATGCTCCCACTTCATGTAACACAAGTCCTGGCATGTGGAAGTGCTTGAGAGTGGAGGTTTCCAGAGCCTGCAGCTGACAGGGGCTGTCATGTTGCTGCACTATTTTAGGAGAAAATCCTATCAGGTGTTTTGTAGGTTGAGGGGCCAAGAGAGGATGCAGCAGCTTCCCATCCACAGTAGTTAGTGGTCATTGTCCTTTTGTTTAGTGTGAGCAATATGCTTGTGGGTGTGCAAAGCTAGAGGGAGATAATGGCACAGAAGGATATTGCAAGCTAATGTGGACCATTAAGTACAGCTCAGATAGAGATAATACACAGGTTGGACGGGATTTAGTTTAGTTGGCTGCAAAATACCACTGACAAATTTTGCAGACAAATAGATTGCTAAAATGATTTGAAAATGAAAATATGTCTCTAACTTCCTGATCTTAAACTCCTTATCTTTTTTCCACCTGTAGAGTAGCCACATTAAATTTGTCAAAACAGGTAGAACAAATTGGTCATCAGAAGTGAGAAAAACAGCCTGCTGGGATTGGTGTTTCCATTTAAATTTCTAAGCTGCTTATTTCAGTTTAAGAACATGGAGCTCTTTTGAAGGTTTATCTAGTTACTGCTTTCTGAACTTACAGCTAAAAGGACAGACTTACATTGGGAAAACATGACTTGTGAGGATCAGCTCTAGTTAGTACCTGTTCCCAGCTTGGGTGACTTTTTGGTGATGTTGTTTGCTTCTTTTAGTGGGGGTGTTTGTGGTTGGTTTGGGTTAACTGCACAAGAATGAGTATTTTCCAAAACATGTGTAGACTCTGCCCAGTGATCATGTTAACGAATGGATTTATTCGGTTCTTTTATAGGCTTCCTCTGGTATTACCATTCCAAAGCCCCCCAAACCCCCAGACAAGCCCCTGATGCCCTACATGAGGTACAGCCGGAAGGTGGGTATACAGTGTCAACCAAGTTATAATGAAAGTTAGTGATTGTATGTGCTAACAATTAATTGCTGTTATCTTAGTTTCAGCTTCTAAACTTTGACTTCTAACAGCCTGCACATTCTTTTATGGGAATTGTAAAGTACAGATGCATTGCCCTTCACAATGAAGGCAGCAGTAGTCTGTTCACGCAGTTGCCAGTTTCTGGGGGGAAAAGTTTTCTCTAAAATGCTAAGTACTACCACTGTCTGCTGACAAGGATCCGCCCTGCCACATGCAGAAGTTCCTGTGACTTACTGACAGAACTTTTTTATATAAAGGAAGTATTCCTTGCGGTATACTGGGCTTGGTACAGTGCTGTAGCTGGACTGAAGAGTAGCAATGAGTGGACTTTGCATGTTCTCCTTCACCAACCTAGCCTGTGGCACCGTTTACTTCGCTATTCTGTGAACTGTTTGACAGAAAGTAGTAGAGAGAGACTCTTGTGGAGTCTGAAATCTGATGGGGCATGGGGAGGGCATGTCAGCCTGGCTGAAGCGGGTGAGCCAGAAGGAATTCCTTCCACTTCTGGTAAAATACCTTTACCAGCATGTCTGTCTTAGGCAAAAAACCATCAACAAAAAAAAATGTCAAGTGGCACAGCAAGAAATAACCCTGGCAGCTCTCCTTTTTGGTTGTTTTTTTTTCCCTGTAAAGTTAGAAACTTTCTTGGTGGAGTCAGAACTTGTTGGAACTCAAATTGATCAGCAAGACTGCAAAATATTTTGCAATGTTACATTCTGATGTGAAAGGCTCAGTGCTCTTTATCATAACCCACTGCTGGATGTGTTTACTCAGTAGCCTTTTTTTTTTCCCTGAGATGCAGCGATGTGCATTTAAGAAGAGAATTAAGAGGGTTAAAGGCAATATTCTCATGAAACCAAAGCCATTTCAGCAATTGCCTGTTTCAGTAGATGGCTTCCTACTGACCTCCTGCCCCAGAAAATAATCGAGATAGTTTAGCCAGATTCATTCCTAACTTAATCCTGTTTTTCATGGTGATTCCAGAAAGAACACTGAGATGACAATATAAAATGTGTAATTTGGAAGTATTTAGATATCATTAGTAAAGCTCCAGCTGTTTCTGTTAAGGTCTGGGACCAAGTGAAGGCGTCCAATCCTGATTTGAAGTTATGGGAAATTGGCAAGATTATTGGAGGAATGTGGCGAGATCTCACTGATGAAGAGAAGCAAGAGTATTTGAATGAATATGAAGCTGAAAAGGTAAATGGAAGAAATCTGGGATGTTTATTACAGCTGATTCTTCTAGGAACTGGTCTGAGAAGAAAAATTCATCTTCCCCATGCAGTGGTGTATGAGGCATTCAGGAGACCCCTGTATGTAACTTAAATGGAAGTTATGTCCTGACACATCTTTTAGATTTTTTTAAATAACTGTACATCAACTGTGACTGGTCAGTTTTTAGACCTAATTCAAAATGAAGTATTGATAATTGAGTGTCGATTTTAACTGTTTAATGAATGGATTTGCTTGTACAACATCAGTGTTGAAAAGATTGTCTCAACACCAGAATCCTCTTTCAAAACTGGTGCTCTGCAACTACTGCTATTGTCATGAACGTGTTCATGAAAGACTTCCAGTCATGTAGGGTTTGGTTTTCATGGTGTAATCTGGTGTCACTCCACGCTATGACATAGTGTTTTGTTTCTTAAAATGTTACCACTTTTAGGGTTTTTCTTGTGATTTTGTTTGGTTTTATTGATCCTGATGACAAGAGATGACAGCTACCTGTGTGTCTAGGTTGGTAAGTGTTGAGGACCTTGACAAGACTGGTATTGTGATCCTGAGGTAACAAAGGGAATTGTCCAACTGCTGTGTTGTCCTTAAACCCAGTAGGCATCTGAGGCTGTGTGTAACCTGGTCAAATCTAAGCTGTTTTTATTGCAGGTCAATAGAGAAGTGCTTCAAAGCTGGATGCTCTTAGTTGAAGCAAACAAATAATCAAGGGATTCTATTTTTTAACTTGGTCATGATGTTTAGATTGTAAGCTCCTTGGGGCAGGGGCCATCCTGGTCATATTTTTCCAGTGCCTAGGTAGAAGGATTCCAGTCCTAACCATAAAGAAAACAAGATGCTTAGGTATCTTTAACATTATGTCCTACTATGTAGATTATATTTTTTCATTGGAAGTATCTCAGATCACTGTACAAAATCTAGACTCGGCACATGTTAAAAACGAGGTTAAAGAAAGCAAATCAAAGGGCAAAAAGACTTCAAAGAACATGAAAATAGTGGTGCAGACCTGCTACCAGGAGGAGACTGTAGTCTGGCTGCAGCATTCTGTATCATCCCAGGGCAGGGATGGATCAAAGAATGGAAAAATCTTAAGTTATTTTAAAAACTGGTTCATGAGATACTGCATAAGGAAAGAGAAGAAATCAGAATCAAAGATCTAGTTAGAACTCCAGAGGTTTATTGAGAGTATGTTAAGTTCACTAATTGTTTTTATCCTATCAGAGTTCATCTGATCATAAATGCCTTGTTCTGAGGCAGTTGGTTTTTAACTCTCAAAAACCAAAGCTGTTGTTTAAGACTTCTCAGGCATTAAAGCTGGAGCGTACCTAGAAGCCCAGCTGGTGTTTCTAAAACATGAATGACTATGGAAGAAGTTCCAATTGTTAAAAAGACTGAGAGAATACCATCATTTGTGTATCACTGGATGATTCAGAATAGCTTTATCTGTACAACTACAACACGACTTGTACAGGCTGCAGTTGTGTCCAGGCTGAAATCATCCCCTCGTGCAATCAAACGCTATTGGTCACGTTTCAGATAGAGTACAATGAGTCCATGAAGGCCTACCACAACTCTCCTGCATACCTGGCCTACATCAATGCCAAGAGCCGTGCAGAGGCTGCACTGGAAGAGGAGAGCCGCCAGAGGCAGTCGCGCATGGAGAAAGGAGAGCCCTACATGAGCATCCAACCCGCAGAGGATCCTGATGGTAAGCACAAAGGGGTTTGTGTGCCTGTCCACTGAGACAGTCCTGTTACAACACCAGCAGTAGAGAGAAACAGATGGAGATACAGAAAACTACCAGTGTACAACTTACAGTGCTTAAAGTGACTTCCTTCCTATTTTAGTACCTTTAGTAGTGATTTTCATTATCAAGTTTTATTTCACACCGCTAACAACTGACTTTTTCTTGATTCCAAGGTGTCAAAAGTTATTTCAACTCTTAATTATGTAATGCTTACAGTTCAAAACAAAGAAGTCTGCTTAAAGCCCTGTAATGGCTTTAATACATGCATTATAAAAGGCTTAGATGCCTGATTAAATCCAGCTCAAATGGAATTGTGTGGTTTATTACCAGAAGCACATAATTCTGACAGGCAGAGCTCTGGTATGATTAAGAGCACCTGAACCTTTAATCTGTTCAACAACTGTCTGTTGAGATTGAGGGCATCACTTACCTTTGGTGCTGGCAAGTTGATGAGAAGGTTCTCAAAGTTTACTTGAGTGTGAGGAAAGGCCCCACCCAGTGAGAACACTCAGCCCCAGCCACCCAAGGGCTGCTCTGCAGTTCACAGCCCAATGCTTGTTGAAACCTGAGGGGGAAACGTAATCAGTTACACCCTTTTTTTTCCTCCCTGTTTGTAAAAGTACACCTTGGAAATAAAGCACACGACAAGCAGCATTTTACCCAGTGTGAGGTACTGCAGAATTCATGTGAATACATTTAGTGTCCAGTAGCTGGCATTTGGGGACCTCAGGGCCAAAGGAGTTTGACTGGATCCAGCTGCATGAGGCCCCAAGTTGCATCTCTTCCCATCTGGGACCAAACAGCAAGTTATTTCTGTGACAAAAATGTTGTTTCTGTCCCATCCACTAGGGTTAAGAACTCTGAGCATAAAAAGAATCTTAGTAAGAGGACAAAGGCACAACTTTAAGGAGACCAGTTTGCTCAATACATTTTTGTCTCTTGCAAATCTGTTGCCTTCCCACTGTTATTTCTCTTTTTTAATTCATTTAATTGGGTACCTCAATGAAAAATTGGACATAACACTTTGAAATAAAGGAGACAGAAACTTTCATTAACGTAGTTGCCCTCTTTGGTAACATTTTCTTGCGTGATATCTTAGGACTCTTCTTAAGATCTCTCTGAATAGATGGAGAGTGACCTCGAGTATAAAAACTTGATGTGAAATAATTTTGACTTCTGGACTCTTCTATGTGACATCCTCCTGGAAGAAACTTCGTACTTGGTGCTTAACTGTCTTTGATACTCAGCTAAATTTGAGTTATGCTCACATAAGTTTCTTCTGTTTCCTTACCAATATTTGATGCTATTTAATTACTATGCTTTAAATTCTAATCAGTTTGATTTTTAATGTTCCATAATGCTGTAGTGCATGTTAAATTCTGTGACTAGATTAAAATTGCCACATCTTGCCAGAAATCAGAAGCTCTTTTAATTGGATCAGAGAGAAGAAAACTAAATCCTTGACCTGAAATAGTCATAGCTCTTTGTGATTAATCCTGTAGAAGAATGTCAAACAAGACAGTTTAGTTCCTGTTGGGTTGCCTTTAATTCCTTTTCTGCAAGAGAAGCTTGTAAGGAGACCAGCATTTTGACCCATGTGCTCATGCATTTTCTCTCTTGGAAGTGTTTTGGGTTTTTTTTCTGTAACTGTTCTTCAGTGAACTGCATTTACTAAAAAAATAAATCATTGCTCTTAACACATTACTGTGAATTTTCAGTGATGAGTAAACATGTGTCACTGCTTGAGGCTTTCATTCCTCAAGTGTTTCAAAATAAGTCTGTCTGATCTGTGCTACAAAGCTTATTGAGAGAGGAGTCACTCTCCTGTTGGTATTTTGTAGTTGATACTGTTCTGGTAACATGATTGATCAGGAATGTGTAGGTTTGGGTTTATTTGGTGTATT
Organism: Psittacus erithacus; assembly: GCA_009867235.2. Taxonomy (NCBI): domain Eukaryota; kingdom Metazoa; phylum Chordata; class Aves; order Psittaciformes; family Psittacidae; genus Psittacus; species Psittacus erithacus. The sequence goes on along the minus strand of WYDI02024061.1, from coordinate 31,815 downwards.
AATAGTCCTTCTTGCTCTGGAAATGCAGAAAGCAGCACAATAACTAACTAGGTGAATCCAAATTTCAGGCTTGTGGGAAATGCATGTCAAATCCCAGCTGTTAGAGCTGTGCCCGGTAAATAGTTCATCCTCATAAGGTGATTTTTCTGAATACCTGATGTTCTGTAGGTATTATTATGAACTTTGTGACACGACAGCAACCAGTGTTAAGGTTTGTATCTTGTTTTTAAGAAGTGGTACCAAAACTAGACTTGGTCCTGGTTTTGTGGCATTAAAGCAGTTGCACTTAACACTGTTGTTTCAGACTATGACGATGGGTTTTCTATGAAGCACACAGCCACAGCTCGTTTCCAGAGGAACCATCGTCTCATCAGTGAGATCCTGAGTGAAAGCGTGGTGCCCGACGTCCGCTCTGTGGTCACCACAGCTAGAATGCAAGTTCTGAAACGCCAGGTTCAGTCTTTAATGGTTCATCAGGTAAGGACAAATGATATGAAGTGTTGAGGAAGATAATGGTGGTGGGCTGTACCCCAAGTCTCTGATAGTTTGATGATCTGCGTGACTCTTCTTGTTGGGTGTCAGTGTTCTCTACGCTCGAATAGCTCATCTGTCGATGCAAGATATGAGGTGTCACCTCCCAAGCTGTTTTGTTATTAACAATCATGTTAAGCTCTAGTGTGTTTTTTAGGATATCTTAAGTATCATTTCCACACCTCTTCACTATTGCACATAACCCTTCTGTATGTATTGGAGTCTCCTGCTTAATGGGTGTTGGTGGAGTTGTGACTTTGGGGTAGCTTATGACTCATAATCTTGTTTGTAACGATTATTCCAGTAAATGGTCCCTTTTGTAATAGTTTTCGTTGTTAAACACATACAAGACAATCTAGTGAGGTGTTTCGCTTTGCTTTGAGTGGGCATGTGCCTCTTTTACAAACATCTACATTACCAGAAGACCCCTCTGTCAGTATAGTCAGTTTACACGTAGGTGAAGAAAACTGAGACACCAGAATTTAATGAACAAAAGCAGATTTGGAGGGAGGTGGTGTCCCTTCTTTCCTTTGAATTGTGGTCTTTCTGCATTAGAGAATGTAATTTATGTGTTCCGTTTGTACATACCTGTGGGGTATATAATATGAAAGAAAACATGTAGGTTTTATGCTGGAAGATTCACCTCAGATACATACATAGTGTTTTCCATTTACAGTACACCTCACCAATCCTGAGTGACTGCAAAGACCTGTTTATTCATACTTTTCAACAGCATAGAGTCATTTATGTATTACATAGGTGTATTTTTAAAAACTGGCGTATATATTTCTATAGGTAGCTGTAAACTGTGTCCTGCTTTTCAGATGACAGCATAGTAAAGTAGTTCTCACCATTTATCTCATTTCCAGCGTAAACTGGAAGCTGAGCTTCTACAAATTGAAGAGAGACACCAGGAGAAGAAGAGGAAGTTTCTGGAAAGCACAGAATCCTTCAACAACGAGCTCAAAAGGGTACAACTCCTGTTTTTCTCCACTTGGAGGAATCTGCTAGTTACCCATTTGTACAAGTGCTTTCCCCACAGTTCTCTATTCAGTGATGTGTAATTACACAGCTGGGAACTGCAGTGTCTTCATGTATGCATGATGGAAAGTGCACAGAGCTTGTGCTATTTCATGCTCCATCAGTGACCTTTAGTGGTGACATTCAGCCAGTACAGCTTGGAAGTGCTTTCAGGCATCACAGCTTGAGCTCATGGGAGAGTAGCTCCGGCTCCAGGAAAATGGCCTAAAGCCACTGCTCTGTCCTTGGTTGCATTCAAAGAACAAGCATTAGGTGGTGTATTCCCCCCTTTTTGTTAACATGCTTGTTTCTCTCTGCCCAGTTATTGGTGTGTCTCCCTCTCTAGTTACTGATTATAAAGTTTGACAAAGCAAAAGAATCTTGATTTAGAAATACTGAGCTCATAACTGGGTTTTACTGATGTTTTAACTGACATAGTAAAAGCCTTCCTGGTTTGTCTCTTTAATTGCCAGTTATGCAGTTTGAAGGTGGAAGTGGATATGGAAAAAATTGCTGCTGAAATTGCTCAGGCAGAGGAACAGGCTCGCAAGAGGCAGGAGGAAAGGGAAAAGGAAGCGGCTGAGCAAACGGAACGCAGCCAAAACAACATCACAGCTGAGGAAGAACAGGCAGCTAATAAGGCAGAGGAGAAGAAAGAAGAGGAGAGTGCTCCAGTGGAGACAGGTAAAGGCACAAAAGGCCCAGTGTGGCCAGAAGCATGCTCCCTCTGCTTTTGCTGTTAGTAGAAAGAAAGGCTTCAGCACAACAGTCAGAATAGAGAACTTGATCTCTGTGACCTGACACATCTGCTTTCTTCTCCTTAAATTGCTCCTTTTTAAACAGGAAAGAATAAGATACCACAACGCCCTGTTTAATGCTTTGAGTTATGTATACAAGGGGAAAAATGCTTTCTAAGCCTCTCTTATCCCTTAAATATGGGTTGGCCAGAAGCAACTGAGAGTTTCCTTGTGCTGGTATCAGCATTAGGAGGACAGGATAGCACTTATCCCCTGCTGCTCTCACCAGCTGGTTTGCAGGTTTTTTGTGTTCTGTACAGTGACATTAGAAAATGTTACTGGACTGGAGTGTGTTGGTGGTCAGTAAGGCAGCAAGTTGTTGCCATACCAGAGTGAGCAGAAGGGAAAAGGCACCAGGGAGCTGGAATTGTGCTTCTGGTGTGATAGGGCTTTCTTATGGCTGACTTCTGGGGTCAGGCAGCTGCAGGTGACTCTCAGGACACTGTGTGGCAGGACCATGGACATCCTTCAGAGCTGTGACACCTGCTGCGTGTTCTAAGTGACAGAATTAACTGCTATGGAGTACTCGGATTTGTTACATAGTTCTCCCTAAATTCTAATTGCAGATGTGAATTCTATTGGTATGTGAATGACACTGAGAAATGTCTTGTTACAGAAGAGCCTCACCCAGAAGAGAGCACAGAAACACAGCAGAATGGAGAAGAAGGAACATCCACCCCCGATGATAAGGAGAGTGGCCAAGAAGGGGGCGACAGCACCGCAGAGGAGGGAACCAGCGACAGCAACACTGGTTCTGAGAGCAACAGCGCAACAGTGGAGGAGCCTCCTGCAGACCCCAGCGCCGAGGACAGCGAGAAGAAAGAATAAATATTGACTCACTTCATGTGTCTCTTTAAGGAAGTACTGGTTTGGTTTCAACATGTGCTACGCAGCTTTTGTATCTTCCCTGCCTGTATCCCTTGTTCCCAAAGGATACTGGGCTTCAGTAATGTGTCACCTTATTGGCAAACTGACATGGAGGGGCCTTTAGAAGCACAGGGTGGCTTAAAGCAGACAGAAAACCTGTTAAAATACAGACAGATCCTTGCTATTGCTTGGGATTTCTCCCCTAGAAGAACAGATCTGGTTTTGGTTTTTACATTACAAATCAGCCCTTCTACTGTTCTAGTTACATAGTAACAGCTAGGAGGCCTTTCTCAGAGGCCCCTCTTGGCTGTTCCTGGCTGAAATGCAATGCTGATGGGCCTCCCCTCTCTCTGCGGGCTTCCTGAGGAGCTTGGCTCTGTCCTGACACATCAGCTTACCGCACCACCACCCAGAGCATGTCCTTGATCTCACAAAACCAACCCCCCAGCAGCCCCACTGCTTCAGTTCTGGCCAGCCAGGACCCAGCTCTTTGCTTTTAGAGAAGGCTTTTGGTACTGGTGAGTGCTTCTAAGTAAGGCTGATGGGCTTGGTCTTGAGGGGTTTCAGTGCAAGAGGAGCTGTTCTATAGTGACAGAAACTTGCTGACATTCCACATGCAGCATTTCAGGACATCCACTTCCAAAGGAGTAAGTTGTAACTGCCCTCTTGCAGTAAATTATGTATCCTGGGCAGGGTGGGAGGAGGTTTCTAATCAGAACAGCCTTTCTGCTTTTCTGTACCAATGAACTCCTTTTATTTCCTGCTAAGAGACCAAAATCACCCCATTTTGTCCCATGTTCACCTGAAGCCCTTCTGAAAATAACACACTGAATTGCAACAACAGACAGAAGCTGCTTCCGGTACAACCAAGAGAACACATGATGCATTGTGGTCAATAACCTGGAATGATTTTAGGGAATAGTGGGTCTAGGGGTGGTAATGGTTTGTAAATCCTTTTTGTCTTTTTTTTTTTTAAATGGTCTGAAAATAATAAAATCCAACAAGTTTGGTTTTTTTAAACTCACAGTGCTCTGGTTCTTGTCTCTTAAGGAATGCCTGGGTTTAATTTAGGGCTTCCATCAGCTGCCCTCCTGCTTGAGCCCATAGGGGAGTAAAACCATGGAATTAGTGACATATCCAACATACAGTTACACTGAAAACAGGCTTTGAAAATGAAAGCAAGAAACTCCTGAGCTGGCCTCGACTTGTGTTTGAACACTGGCTACATGTAGAAGGATCTTTTAAGACCAGTGAATGGGAGAAGCTGTGGAGGAAAATAATGCTTGGAAGTTGTTATTAAATGAGGCAGTGCCTTGTATGCACACACAGAAATGAGCCAGTGGCGATTCACATTTAAAAACAAATGGGGTTGCTTGTTCCTGTTTTATTCCCTTAATTCCATCCTGGATCTGTTTGTGCTGTAGATCATGCACAAACTACTGGGAGCAGAGCATGTCGGTTACACCTTAACCTGCACACCTGAAGACTTACTTGCTGCATTTTGCCCTTCAAAAAAGCATTTTCTGGAATGATTGTTGCTGCCAGCACAGTTCGATTACTTAAATGGTACCAGCTGCTCCCTGGACCACGAAGGGGCTCAGGTGGAATCAGTGCAGGAGTAGGAGGAGGTTCTACACCTCCTGTGCAGCAAATGCTTCTTGTGCCACAGTTCTCCGTGCTGGGCTTCTGCAGGCCCTGTGTGCTTCCGTATTCTCCAGGTGTATGCAAATAACAGTCATTACTTGGCACAGGCAGGGTGTGCTGCACCTGAGTGAGTAGGTGTCAACTTCAAGGGTAAAATAACTCCTCCAAGCACATGCAAACCTGAACAAATGCCTAGTGGGCAGCATTTGAACACTGACCAGCTCCCAAGGGACATGAGCATCAGGGACTGGCCTTGTGAGAACCCTGGCTCCTTTGCTGTGTTCCTGCAACAACCCTTCCCCATCCCTGCTGCTCCTCAGGCTGCAGCTGGGAACTGCCCACTTGACACCTCTGATGGAGAGCAGCTCTTTGGAGCTCCTCATGAGCCCCCACACCCACCTGGAGGGGCTCAGCAGGACCTCCTGCCTCCTATGAGGAGGATGGAGCAGATAAAGCCCATGAGTGGGTTGTGCTCTTGCTTGCTGTGCTCTCTGGTGTTAGCTGTCTTCTTCTTCAGGTCCTCATGTGCTTTATGTGATGGGGGGGTGTCATCTCCTGGGGCTCCTGCTCCCTACAGCTGTGGTGAGTGTCCCCTGACTCTTTGGGGATATGCTGATGTGGGTGCAGGCTGTGATTTGGGTGCTGAGGGTGCTTGTACCACTGGAGGCAGTTGCTGGGGCCCCTCTGGGTGCCTCAGAGCTGGCAAGTCTTTCACACCCACAGGGGCTGACGCAGAAGTGAAGAGGCAAATCCAAAGCATTGCATCACGGTGAGGGGGTTGTTTTCTCTGCTTTGTTTTTGATCTTCATGAAAAAAACAGGCTTTTTCTGAGCCTGCTGCATGTTTTGTGACCTTTGACATCCTCGGCTCTGCTGTTCTGGGCCTTCTGCAGGTAAAGCCAAGTAGGCAAAAGTTCCCTTTTTGCATTGGGTACTTCTCAAAACTATGCTTTTATCTCACCACAAAAATACACTTTGTAAAGGTTATGAAGAAGCCTGGGTTAAAAAAAAATGCTCTTATAGGGTTTTCTGTTTTGTTTTTTTTAATTATTGCATTACTGTAATTATTAGATTTTATCACCCAAAAAACCTTCTGACCTACAAAACTGAACTACAAGAGCAGGCCCCCAGCATGGAGCAGGCCCCAAAGGGGAAACACTGAAAGGGTTATGAGATTGTTCAAAAGCAATTCCAGAGGTGAAGTGCTTTGCTCCTTGTAAAATCCAGGTGGTTTATGCACCTCAATACCCTCCCAAAGCACCCACCTGTGTACATGACTGCAGTCAGTGTCCTGTGAAAGACAGAAGTCTGATGTTTGTGCAGCAGCTAAACTTTGGAGGAACACAATCCCCAAACTTCTTGGGGGTTTAAGCAAAGTAATCACCTGTGCATCACATGGGAGGTTTGCAAAGCTGATGAGCTTCCAGCAACATGAGGGCTTCGGATGTAGAATCTGTGCTTGCAGAAGGGATTATCCCTGTGACAGAAAGAAAGAGAAAACAGATTAATTGCTCTTTAGAGGGATGAAATGTCAAAGTAAAGCTGAAGCCTGGCACAAATGGAGGCAAGGGCAGCCCATGGTGTGTGGGGAGATGCTACTCGAAGCAGGGTGTTGTGCTAATGTGTAGCAGCTGGGTCTTGATACAGAGCAGCTTCTGTGCCCACCCTGTCTCGAGGGTCCATGATGGTGCAATTCTCCCTTTCTTCATCCCAGCTGTGTGCTGAACCCCAGCTGGGCAGCCCTGGCTTTTATTTAACAAAAAAGCTATTGTGGATTATTTTCTCAACTTATCAAAAGCTGCTTAAAGAAAATGCCACCGGAGTGGCCATCAACCCAACAGCCCTGTGCTGACACACCGCTAACGCTGCACCATCTTTGCTCCTTTGCTTACCTCTCCTTCCACCCCTTCAACTGACAAGTGTTCCCAGCAGTCCCAGCTGCTGGAATATTGAGAGTATTCCTCCCCACTGGCTCCGGAGGAGCAGTGGCGCAGGCTGGGAGCTTGCAGAGGCGCCTGAGCTGGATCAAGCGCTGCCACCAGGCGTCTCTCAACCTCCTGCCACTGCCTGCTTGGAGCTGGAGCGCAGGAAAACACAGTTGCATCCTTGGGCGCAGACTGCTCCTCCTTCTTACTCTGCTTTTGTGTCATACCTAGGAAGTGCCAGCAGCAGCATGACTGTAACAGGGCTGTGGATTGAACTCCCCCCACGTTGTAAGGCTGCACATTGTGTTGTACCAATGCATCAGGAACTGCCAGTGAACTTACCTGCGGGCTCCTGTTTGCAACTGAGTGGCAGTTACAGGTTTCTAGCTTCATCCAGATGATGGCAAAGAGAAAAGCATTAAGAACATAGAATCGATCCCCTTCCTTTTCTGTTTCCAGCTTTCTAACAAAGAGCTGTTGTGAAAATGCTTCAGCTGTGACAAAGGGACCCCAGGGAAGAAACCTGTATGCAGGGGCATTGAGAAAAACCACTTCTGCACCAGCAAAGGCTGGTCTGGGCATGTGTCTCCTGCCAAGGAGGGTTGGTCTCTCCCTGCAGCTCCAGCTTCTTTTCCCAGGCAAATGGATGCGATTTCCACTCTGCTCTTGGATAACTCGACATGCCTGCTCAGTAATCCTGCTACAGATGATTCAGTTAGCCCATAAGGAGAATCTGTAGCTGCACTCATTTAATTTTCAATGTGAATTAAGATAAACTGAATCAAGATCATGTCAATGCCAAGTAAAAGTGTCTTTGTGGGGGCTTAATGCAGTTTAACTAATCCACTTTAGTCTGTGCATGTGAATTTATCAGTATATCCTTGGTCACATCAGGGAAAAGAAATAATGGCTTTAAACTGATAGAGGGAGATTGAGACGGGATCTTAGGAAGAAGTTCTGGCACTGCTGGGAAAAGGGACCAACAGTTGTGTGGTGTTCAGGAACTGGCCACTGTCAGAACAGTTCTTAACACAGTTGAGATGGAGCAGGGAATGCCAGATTTGAGCCTTGACTTTGTTGTCAGCTCCCGATGACTCCTACTGTGCGCTGGGGCAGAGAAGCGCAGGTCTGGGGGCTGTGATAGATGCTGTGAGTGCTGTAATAAGATGCTGGTACAACTTTAGCAGAGGCTAGGAATCAGCTTGAAGCTCTCTAGGTACCTTGGATAACCAAGTAGAGACCAGCTACTACGGTGGTGGCTTGAGAGCAGGGATCCCGCTCTGGTTTAAGTCCGTCTGTTGTTGTTCTCAGTTCCCTTCTTTCACTTTGATGCTTTTTTTTCCCCAGCCTTCAAGGGGTTTTTTGAAGTGGTTTTGCAGTTATCGGGCTGGTGTCTTATTTTGTTGTAAACTATCACGTACAGCCTCACTTGTGACTTCGAGAAGTCTGTAGTTTCTGTAAACAGCTAGTTTCAATTTGCCCTTTCTTTCACTCACTTCTATTAAGGCAAGAAAAAGCTCCTTTAATCCTGGCACCAATTCCAGAAAGAGTGACAGTAACAACAAAGTGGAAAATCAAATATGATTTGTTTAGTATCATTTTTTAAGGCCAGGGATGAAGAATCCCAGATCTGTGACAGAGACGACTGGATGAGCTGCTCTTGGAGAAACCACTGACGTGGTTATTCTATATTTCTATATCCAGCTTTCTTTCAAAGACAGCCAGGGGCTGGTGTTAAATCTTGCACCTTTTGAACACAGTAACACCAGCTTGCAGGAAGGATGCTCCCTGTATGGTCAGCAGAGGCTTTAACCCTCTGTTTTCTTTAGGAGACCTAATGCTCTCTCTTTATCTCCCTGAACAAGTCATTGCTCACTAGTGAATGAAGAACAGCGAAGGCTTAAAAACACTCTAGACATAACCGGTGGCCGTGGACCACTTCTTTCCTACTTTTTATCTCCTCTCCTTTCCCCACCTGTTATGCTGGGGCCTGCACTGTCTCTCACAGTAGTTCAGGCCAGAAAGGATCTGTTTGTTCATCACAGGCCCCTCCATATACAAATGGACCTGGTGGTGTGGGCACAACCTGAAGCAGATCTCACAGGAAGCCATCAAGCCTTGGGCTGAGGGCACAGAGGAGCCACCAGCACAGGGGGCTAGGGGCCAGCGGTGGCAAGCAGAGGGGCTGTGTCTCTGCCAGCCTCCATCTCTGAGTACGTTTCCCTCCTCACAGCTCAGCTCCTGCCCTGCCAGGAAGCTGCTTCAGTGCAGAGCAGACGCCAGTCCCAAACCTGCCCTTTTTCTGCTTTTATTCTCCAAAAACAAACTGGGGAGAAAGGCCACCACCTGTGGCGTGACGCAGGCAGGGGGAAGGTGACTTCTCAGTGGCACCCAGCGTGCGCCCTGCCCTCCTGCGGCTGCACACCCGGCATCATGGGCAACTGCACATCGCTGATAGGAGCCTGCGTGCTGCACTGATTGCTTCCTCTGCTGGGAGGATAAGGATTTTTTATTAACCTCATGGGGAGATCACAATCATGAGATGTTTTTCAGGGCATCCCCCTACAACCACTCTAAGGGCTCCTCTTGGTGAGGATTCCCAGCTCGGTCTGCTCTTAATGTCAGGAATTTACTCACAGTCTTAACTTCTGCTATTTTCTTTGCCTGAAGAACGACTGTGTTGAAGCTCCTTCCCCAAGCAAACCTCCTGACTTCAGCACACAAACTTTCCCTGTGTGCCTCCCAAATGCCAGCTCAGTAGCTGGGGAGCTGAGGGGGATGTTTGGGCAGGAGGCAAAGCTGGACGTGGAGATCCCAAGGTCTTGTTTTGTCCCTGCTGGGCAAACCTAAGAGCAGAGAAGACATCAGTGCCCCTCCTTGACGTAAGAGGAGGGATGTTACTGGGAAGTGGGCAGCTGAATAAGATTCACCCTTCACTCACCAATGCTTCTGTCTGGGTGACTCTGGCTTCCTCTAGCAAAGGGGAGAAACCCTTTCTGGTGCTTTAGGTCAGTGAAGGAGCAGACCAGCAAAGCAGAGAACAGGGGATGGAGCTGGTGCTTCCTTCAGAGCTCCATGGCATCTCGTCCTGTGGTAGGGTGCAAGGGAAGAGGACAGGTCAGCAGATTGCAAGGGACCTGTGATACATGGATTTGAACTGGGATGCTTTTACTTGTATGCAAAACCAGTGTGCTGACTTGGGTGAGAGCAGCTGCACCCACCAGGACCCACCACTGCTGGGCCCTTTTGGGCTGGTTTCATCTTGATTCACTTGTAGAAAACTAGTGGAAAATACAGGCAGGGTTTGAGTTCAGGATGCAAAACCATCCTGTGCCGTGCTCTTCTCAGAATGAACTGTACATTAGAGCCTCAGCAGTTCTGCTTTCTAAGATCACACAGCCCGGGCCGGCGGGCACCATCTCCTCAACACTGGGATCCTTTCCATCTTGGCATGTCCAAGTGACTCAGCTGAGGGACAGACTGCAGACAGTCCAATCTTACACACAGATGTACATCGCACAGATTCCCATGAGCTATTTCATTGCTGAATGAGTTACAATTCAATGTCAGCTCAATTCCACATTACTTGTTTTGATTTGGTTCAGCAAATTCGGTGTCTCAGTTGAAGTGAAACCAAACTGAACTGAATTCCTTCTTTCTGAGCTAACTTCCTGGGGAATTTATTAGGAACTGCATTTGCTTTTGAGAAAGCACATTGACGAACAACTGCATCCAGGTCCAAGTGCTATGACCCTGGCAGCAGATTCTCACTGCTGATTCCCACCCTTCCTGCAGTGGAGGTAAGCAGAGTTTCTAATATAAGACTGAAAATACCTGGTCACTTGGCTTTTATATTTACATATACATATAGATATGTGCGTATGTATATATACTTCTAACTATATATACATAGTTACTTTAATTTTAGGGTAACAAATGTGTTCTGGTGAGCAACCAGCCCAGTGTGGCTTTCCTAGGCACAGCTCAGGCCTGGCACTGGCAGTTACACACAGGGTGCACATGTTAAAGGGAATATGTCAAAGAGACAGGATAACTAAGGCATGAAACAGAGTGCAAATATACACCATCAAATTAAGCAAAGCTTTAATAATTGCCTCGAGAACTCCCTAGGTGTAAGACATGACTGCACAAGAAGATTCAGTGTCATAAAGCCAGAGTAAATTGTTTATTATAAAATATTCCCATTCTTTTTTTAGGGAAAACAATTTGCTTGGATTGGCTCCGACAACACAGAACTTGGCACATCCTGAAACGTCAAAGTTAAAGCTTGGGAGCCTGTGCAGAAAGCAAAGTGCAACCAGCTGCCTGGCTGCTTTCTCTCACTGTCTGGCTTGGATGGATTCTGTCTCACTGGGGATGGATTCACCCAGACGCCGCCTCTCCCACTGTAGCAGTGAGTACAGAGCAAATCTGGGTGCTGGTGCCTCTCTACACACCCACCACGCCACAGCCAGCACCAAGGCTTCGTTTCAAGGCTTTGCACCCACCATTTCCAAGTATTCTGCCTGTATCTGAGAGAAGTCTTTCATCTCTGGTCCCGCTTGGCGGAAGCGGTTACACGATGCAGCTCTTTCCGGCAGTACCTGCCTGGATAATTGATGAACAAAGAGCAAAGAGAGCAATAAATAGACTCAGAGACGTGAACTGCATGTGCCTGCGGAGATAAGTGAGAAGCGAGTGTGTTTCTCACACAGTAAGAAAAGCCAGTGATGTGTGCTGGGAGCACGAAGGGCAGCGCAGGGCACCTCCTGTGGCGCCAGATAAAAACACTGATAACCCTCCAAGCCCCAGCGCCCTGCTCATGAAGCGCCCCAGAATGGATGGGATCAGAACCACAGCAGTGCTGGCCCTACCGAGAGGGGAACACTGAGGAGGAGGTTTTTAAGAGGCAGCTGTGCTGTGGATGGGTTTACACAGGATCCGCCACTTCAGGTATATTTAATTTGGGCTTGAGAGAGCTAGGGAGGGAAACATTTGGCTTTGTGTTGAAGTATTTGTGTTCAAGGCAGCGCGATCAGTAGGTTTAGGATTAGACTCTTACATTCTTGAATTCTCCTGTTTTGGCTGTGGTTAACCATTACGGTATCTTAAAGTAATTCAAATAGAAACATTCCACTGGAATCTTGTTATTTCTAACACCACCAAATCTTCAGATCTTCCAGTGCTAAACTATGCTAGAGAAGAACAAATTGGCTTTTCCCACCAGGGAAGTGTTTACTTTCCTCAAGAGCCATGGACTACCGAATTCACTGGCCATAGCGTTTAGCGTGTAGGAAAGGTATCACTCACAAGGTGATGTTTGACTGAAGCCACTTGCTTTGCAGAGGATGCTGCAAGCAGGTGGGAGAGTGGTGAAGGATGTGGCCACCGGCACTCCTGCACACAGAGATGTTTCGTGTGGTAGTTGAACACCTTCTTTCATGTCTTTCTCAGGGTCTGAGAGAGGACATGAGGACAGAGAGGAGAAATGACAAGAAAGGAGACTTCCCTCTTGTCCCTTCATGTGTCAATGCAACAGCAGATCCCACTTCATCTGATGAGTGTCAGTTCAACGCATGTGCTGCAGTGCAGGCACTGAGGAAGTACCTGAACCCCCAAGTGTGTGGCGGCAGCGTGGCACGGAGCACAGCTCCCCCATGCTGGTGAAAGCATGAGGAGGAGGAGGAGGGTCCAGCGAGTGTCAGTGACACCAGGGCGTGTCATGAGCTTGCCGGGGTGCAGGCAGTATAAAAGAGGGTTTCCCAAAGAGGGTCTCTGGCAGGAGCTGCGGCGTGCGGAGGCTGCGCTGGAACATGCGATGCTCTTCCTAACCTTGTGACTGCATCCCTGAAACCAGACCATGGAGGGTGGTGAGTACCTGTTCTGCAGCCCCTGGCTTGTCTTCAGCTTTATTAACAATGCCCAAATTCATGTCCTGTGTCACAAAGTTGGAGCACTTTTAACAGAGCATTTACCAATATAAATTACTTTCCTCTTCCTCATATGTACGCTATAAGAAAGGCACAGTTCCCTTTGACAAGCTCAGAACATCTCAAATCAGTTACTTCAGAAACACACACACAAAATAGGCTCAGAGGCAGTTTTCAGGGGCTGTTTTGTCCTGAAGCAAATGAGCTCTTCTCGCATAATTTGTACCTTTCCTTCTATGTTCTTAAAAACAAATTAAGAAAAGGAACGCTCCCTCCTTGGCAGCGTTTTAATTCAGTGAATGAATCGCGGAATTGAGAGCCAGCCTATGTGAGTTATTGCTGGCTGAGTCTGTCCGGTCTCTTGCAAAGTGTTTCTGTTAATGACTATCTCCAGTGCAGCAACAGAACTTTGCTGTAAAGATCTGGGGTTTGTGCTTGCTCAGCGCTGGAACAGCCCCGAGTCACCGCACTCAGAGGTCTATCCCTCCGGATCGCCCTGTCACAAAGCACCGGGGGAGAGCAAGTGAGCCTCTCTTCTGTCTGGAGCATGAGCTCCCTCAGCCCAGGGGCATGTACAGCGTCTCCTGCTGCGAGCTTCGCGCTTACTTCTGCCATTTGTTGTCTCTCAGCCAGAGCTCTGCAGGCACCAACCTCCAGGAGCTTGAGTGGGTGGGTGGCCGCAGGAAGGGGTGGCACTATGGGTCCAAGATCGGGCAGATAAGATGCAGGCTCTTCTTTCCTCTCCGGCTGTGATTTATTCCTTTTTCTACGGGCTTTGGGGTTTTTATTGCTCAGATATTTGCAAACACTACTCCCAGTTGCCGGGGAGTGCAGGGAAGAGGGACCAAGGCAATAGCTCAGGTGGGTAAGTTGGTTTATAACCAGACTAACCAAACTGGCTTTGCAATACAACCACTACCTCTCCATGCCAGCCAGCACAGTTAGAGTTGTAATAAGGATGGTGAGAGGCATGGGAGTTCAACCCAGTAAAGCTCTGTTCCAGGCGTAAGCTGTGGAACAGGATGCAATGGGAGGTGTCACTGCCTTTTCTCTGTGACATTTTTAAATCAGAGCTTTAAATGAGCTGGGATGCGAGAGGGTTCCCTGAGCATCCCAACCCCACAGGTTAATTGTGACAGCAAAAAGAAAGAATTAGTGAGAACCTGACAGGAAGAGCAGCACAAGTTTCCTGCTTTTTCTGCCCTACTACTATACTTCAGAGGAATATTCCCAAATAGCTCTTTTGGAAGATGCACGGCAGGATTGCTTTTTGCTAACAGATGCATAGGAAACACGATTGGCTCACTTCAGAATGAATCCTTTTGACTTGTTTGTCCCTGCTTACCTTGTCTTTTGGTTCACATTTTCCTAAGAAGGGAGGTGGCAGGTAACTGATTTTCTCCTGTAACACGTGTACGAACACACGACAAAAGCATGACTTGGTTTCACTGTGCCTGTGTGCTCCTGAAATGATGGTCTCTTTCCTGTGCCAGTTGTAAGGAGCAGAGGGGCAAAGGGGGGAGAACGGGCGCTGAGCTGTTAACTGCCAGTAGTCATTACTGCACTTGGGTATGATTAATTTTGCTCAGAAACACACGGTTTTTCGCCCAAACCCCTACTATTCTGACGGTGAAAAGGCACCAGAAACCGTGGTTCAAGAGATAAACAGCGCATTACTCACCACCTACGCATGTGCCAAGGTGCTTGAGACTGAAAGCTTTGCTCTGCGGTTCTGGCCAACAGAAGATGATTCTTTCACCACAAGGGTTTAGCCAGAGCAGGCTTGTTCAGCTTTGCCGATGCTCCCTAAAGCATTCCCGACTCCTGCCGTTCATCCCGTGCATTCCCTAGTACCAGCAGAGGAGCAGCTCTGCTCCCGCACTGCCTGACCTACTTGGGTCAGAGCTGAGCCAGTGCTTTGTCCTGCAGGATTCCACTCCAGTTTAACCATCCTACACCGCTGTTTCTGCTCCTCTTTCCTCCTCTGCATAGACTTTCTGCTACCAAATACCGCTGACTTTTCTGGGCGCACCCTGAGAGGATTCTCTGCTCCTACAGCTGCTTTCTTCTTAAGATTTGCTGCTGATGCTGAGGGAGAATCAGACAAACTGGATGCGATGCTTCTGTCTAAACTCGCTGACCCCTCTGCCACAGCAAGGAACGAACCTGCACCCTGATGCCCACCCCTTGGCAGCTGAACCATGACTTTAAAACACCAAAACCACCCGGTTCTTTCCCTTTGCTATCGAGGGGGCCCCAAGCAGATGTCAAGGGCTTGAGTTCAGAGGGATGAATCCCACCCCTTGTGCTTACTCTATGGAGGAAAATTCTCAAAACTGATGGGTTGCTGTCTCCTCTCCCCCTGCCCTGCATCAACAGCAGACAGCAGACCCCCTCCCTCTTTCATCCGCACGGAGCAATTCTCCTGTCCTCCTTTTCCCAGGTCCTGCAGGACAGGAGCGTGCTTTTGAGAACTGCAGCACCTGATGTAGGGCTTTATAATGTGTCTGACTCATTTGCTGCAATGGGTTTTTGCTCTTTCTATAAATGAGGTTTCTAGAGCAACTGCTTGTGGGGACTTTTGAGGGGGTTTTTCTTCTTGGTATTTTGAGGAACAAAACTTTAGGAAAATACCCACAGCAGAAAAATGCCAGAGGGGAGGGGGGGAAGAGAAAAAATAGTAAAGAAAGATACCTAGAATTACCTACTAAACTCCAGAGCATGCCTCATCTCTTTCCTGCCACTCATTTGCTTCTGTTCCCTGTCCCAGACCCCTAAGAGCACTGAGAGTTGTGTGCTGTCTGCCCGAATCTGGTGACACAGGCACTCACTCAAAGAATCCATGTGAGAAGACCATGAGGCTGTGTTGCCTCCCTGGTTCTGCCTTGGCAAATATGTAAGCTGAGGTGGGGGTATGGAAAGAGGGGACAAAACAGGATGAGCTTCTTGCTATTGAAAAGTCATTTG
The DNA here is from genome assembly GCA_009867235.2 of Psittacus erithacus. NCBI lineage: Eukaryota > Metazoa > Chordata > Aves > Psittaciformes > Psittacidae > Psittacus > Psittacus erithacus. Next base: position 16,135 of record WYDI02024061.1, on the reverse strand, counting down.
ACATTTAAGGCACTTGAAACAGCAACTGAGAGAGAAGAGAGTGTGATGCTCTTCAAAGGAGTGAGTCAGCTGAACTGCTCCAGGATCAATACTTGAGTCACTGCAGCATCCTATTTCGTTTGACACTTCACAGCGTGCTAAGAAAGAAGACGAGAAAAGCAAAGCGGATCCCCAGGGCTGTGCACTCGTGGCTTGTCAGGTTAAGGAAGGGCTGGGGCTGTGCTGGGGGCACCCGCCTGGTACCTGGCAGCACTGTGTCCCTTCCATGAGATGACGGAAGAATGCAACCCAAGAAATGCCACGAGCAAGGCACTGATGGAGCGGGGCTGAGTTTGGCGCCTCTCCTCCCTGGGCTGTCAGTGGCTCTCCTCCTCTGCCTCGTTTTCACACAGCTGCCAGGAGGTGACTTACCTTTGAGGCCTCAGCCCCCGGGCCAGCAGATGCAGTTATTGTCCACCCCCAGGCAGACACAAGCACCAACTCCAGGAGACCCCTGGAAATCAGGTGTTTAAAGGGTGGAACATTAGACCAAAGACTCAAATGACTGGTTTTTTAGGCAGAGGTCAGGGACCCCATGCCTGTGTCCCATGCGGGAAGGGCAGTTGCAGTGTAGGCTTGCTTAAATTCACCCAGCAGGTTGAAGTCAGTTGAGCTTTCAGTGAATTTCCTGTGTGTACTATGCAGAAGTTAGATCAGCTTGAAGGGAGAGATGGCTGCAGCAGATGCTCACCAAACCTCTTCCTGCAGCCTGGAACTGCTCAGAGTGAAAGCCACTGGACATACAGAGAATAGAGACAAGAACATTTATCCAGGCTTCCCCCCTAACTCCTCAGCATACTCCATTCCCGACTGAAATGCACTACCAATGCACTGATACACCTTTTGATTCCCGCAGGAGGATTCAGGGAAGGTGAGGGATGGAGGAACACAACTGAGCACCCAGCTGCATGAATGTGAAAGGTCAAAATAAGGGGGCAAGGCGAGGCACAAAATTCTGAGACACACAAGGGGAAGCTCACATTCAGGCTCAGGGGATGGGAAGTACGCGTCTTCCACACGTGGCTGAGGATCTCTCACCCACACATCCCCACTCAAAACAAGTCTCTCCATTCACAGCTACCAAAGTAACTGTTAGCAACCATGCTACCGCATGTGACTGAAAGTGGGGATATAGCTGCAGTCACCTGAGGTGGTGGAAGTTTGTCCTCCTGGTCCAGCACGGTACCTGAACACGAGCCTGGCAGAGCAGGGAAGGGTGCAAGGGAGCTCCACAAAGAAACTGAACGGTATGGAAAAGCCATAATCCCCAGAAGAAATGGGCAGCTGAAAACCAAAGGCGGCTCCTGTCTCTGCCCCAGCCTTGCTCAGGCATCCTGGACCGGATAATTGTGGAATCATGAACAAGCAGGGAAGTGAGTGACTGTGAGGCAGGGAACTTGCCAGTGCCTAGAGACACATCCTACGATGAGCAGCACAGTGCTCAGAACAGCGAACGCCAACTCTCCCTCAAGGAAGAGCACACCTCCTGCTCGTGCCAGAGCAGAGGCCGGGGCTTTCTCATGGCTGTCAGATCATTTCAGTCACAACTGCCTGAGTTAGATGCTGGCACATGCTTTAAATAGAGCAAAGAGAAAGTTTTCACTGGCCTCTATGCCTCTGCTAACCACAGCAGGAAGAACTGTTCATCTGAGATTGCTCTCACCATTATCACATCTGGCTCTGAACTCAGTTCTTCCTGCCAGCTGCCAGCATCCTCCATCTCCCCATCCAAAGGCAGCAGAAGCCAACTCTGACATTTAGAGACAAGCAATAAATTTCAGGCAGCTTCAGTGATGGGAGCAGAGCTTTCCTGTTCTGCAGCGCAGTCACCACGCGGTCAGGGAGCAGCTGGGACAGATGTGTTGCACTCCCAGCTTTCTGCTTTCACACGGGCTGGGCAGGCTACACCCTCAGCTCAGAACAGGCACAGGAGACAGGCTACTGACTGTGCAGGGGGAAAAACAACTGCGCAATAAAGATGCAGGAGCTCACTCTCCTGAGCTAGCAGCCTTTACAGGTGAAACTGGAAGGACCACACTCCTGAGACTGAATCTGTGCTCTGACAGTACCTTGTTATGTGATGCTGGGTTGTAACGTTAGCATCTTCAATAGGTTTTAGTTAACCAGCTGTGGGGAGTTTTGCAGGGTTGAGAATGCCACAGTCAAGTATGCCAGCACTGCTTTTTCCAAGTGAGTATCGTGGAAAGCCCCACTCACCTACTAACTCTAACACAGTGTCTCCTTCTTCTACAGGCAGGCGGTTAAAGGTCACTCTTGTTCTCAGCCTTCCCCTGTTTTTTCAGGTAAGATGTTAAAAACAACGTCGTTGAAACCCAGTTGTGTTTTTGTTGTGGGGAGAGAGAGATCTTGAAAACTCTGACAGGCAAAAAGCAACCGCCCACAGCCCTGAAAAGATGTGTGGGGACGGGGCTGCTCACAGCGCGATCCAGCCCAGCAGGAGGTGGGTGGTGAGGCAGCAGAGCAGAAGCTGGACAAAAACAAACAAGAGGAATGAAAACAAAGAGAGAAGAGAAGCAATGACATACCCTGCCATTTGAGATGCCCTGGACTGTTAGAACTAGGTCCCCTTTAGTATCAAAACGAGCAGTTTCAGGAAAGACAAGAGCATCCTATGCTGACTGCTTGTGAAGAGCCAGCTTGATGCTCTTTGCAACACGTGGTCAAAGCATTGAAGACCTCAGTCTTCAACAACTGAATTCAGTGTTGAAGAGCTGATATGCTCAAGGAGGAGGAGTTCAGTGTCTTCCTCTGCCTGTTCCTGCTCAGGGTAAATGTGAAGGGGGAAGGAGAACCAGAGCACCGAGCTGTGCCATGACCTGCTCCTGAACCACAGCCTGGGCCCAGCGCTCGCGCTCTCACAACCACAGGAGCAGCCTCAGCCACACCACGGCCCCCAGCTCAGGCTCTCCAAGAGGCTCAGCAGAGCAGGGAGGGCTCTGCAGCCTGTTTCTTTTCCCTTTCACTGCTGGTGGCATGCCTCCAGCTAGCAGGCAGGATGTGGTGAAAGCCAAGCCTGCCTGAGATGGAGAGCACACAAAGATACTTGGTGATAACAGGCAGAGGTATCCAGGGGAAACCTTTCATCTCTGTGCAATGGAGAAAAGGTACTTGAGACTAATAAGTCTCAAAAAAACAGGGCACAGAGACCACAAGCTCACTCTGCCCTGTATGTTAAGACAATGTAGGAAGATAAAACAAGAATAATCAGAACTCAAATCAGGGGCAGGAGCCTGAATGAGACACCAGCAACGTGTCCGTGCCAGCACCGTAACAGCTTCCTGCTTCACTTCATGTGGTTCCTGCCCATCTCATCAACACTTCTATTAATTTAGCGGAGAAAAGAGCTGGGGAGGCTCCAGCTTCATTCTCCCATGGAGCTCCAGGCACCCCTGGGCTCACCCCTCACTGTGGGGATGGGACTTCACCATGCCAGGTTGCTGCTGTTGGAAACTACCACCACTGCAGCCTTCTTCTAGCACTGCCACAAGTGAGAAGTGAGCAATAGGAATATTGCAGATGGGAGGAGGGAGGGAATGCTCAAGTTAGCAAATGCCACAAGCAGTCAGTCAAGAGGAAATGTCCCTGCTGAGAGAAGGAGGATGCTGAAGGATATGTTATTTTTCACACTTTATGCGAGAGCTGACTGCATACAAAGAGCTGTGGGGGGGTCCTGAAACACTCTGGAAAGCAGCCACACATTTGAGAGTTTGCAGGTGTGACTGTGGCTGAGCACTAAGCAGTTCGGGTGGAATTCCCACTTTGAGCCTAAAAAAACCTCCTAAACCCCACGTACTTATGGGAAGTGGTTTTGGCCATGAGACTTCGCCAGCTCTTCATGATGTTGACATGAGCCAATGCTTGGGAACAACCTGGGACTTCTCTGCGGGCCGCGGCTGGGTAATCCTGCCTGCTCACAGGTCAGCACCAGGCTCCCCTCCCGCCACCACAAGGGGCATGGTACCTGTCCCAATACGCTTCTTTTCTCCCCTGTTCTAGTTCTGTTCTGGAAACAACGTCACCGATTACTATGACTCCAACACCACCATCGACTACAACATGTTCGAGGTCCTGTGTGAGAAGGATGATGTCCGCAACTTCCGCGCTGCCTTCCTCCCAGCCATGTATGCCCTCATCTGCTTCACAGGGCTGCTGGGGAACGGGCTGGTGGTGCTCACCTACATCTACTTCAAGAGGCTCAAAACCATGACAGACATCTATTTGCTGAACCTGGCTCTGGCAGACATCCTCTTCCTGCTGACCCTCCCCTTTTGGGCCACAACTGCAGCCAACCACTGGCTTTTTGGGAAGTTTGCCTGCAAAGCTGTGTATTGCATCTGCAAAATGAGTTTCTTCAGTGGGATGCTGCTCCTCCTGTCCATCAGCATCGACAGGTACTTTGCCATTGTCCAGGCTGCCTCAGCCCACCGCTTTCGTCCCCGGATGATATTCATTAGCAAGGTTACATGCATCCTCATTTGGCTTCTGGCCTTCATCCTCTCAATCCCTGAGCTGGTTCACAGTGGTGTAAATAACATGGACAGCAATCCCCGTTGTTCCATCATCGCTCACGACTTGCAGACCTTCAACGCTGGCATCAAAGTGTCCCAAATGGTTTTTGGCTTCTTATTTCCCTTGCTGGTCATGTCTGCCTGCTACCTCATCATCATCAAAACATTACTCCAGGCCCGCAACTTTGAGAAGAATAAAGCCATCAAGGTCATCATTGCTGTGGTAATTGTCTTCGTTGTCTTCCAGCTGCCCTACAATGGCGTCATGCTGGCCAAGACCATCTCAGCCTTCAACCACACCACCTCATGTGAGGAGAGCAAGCAGCTTGACGTGGCAGATGATGTGACCTACACCCTGGCCTGCTTCCGATGCTGCCTCAATCCTTTCCTCTACGCCTTCATTGGCGTCAAATTCCGCAATGATCTCTTCAAGCTTCTGAAGGAATTGGGCTGCCTGAGCCAGGAGCGCCTCTGGCAGCTCTCAACCTGCCGCGAGAGCAAGAGGTTCTCCTATGCCATGGAGACAGAGACAACCACCACCTTCTCCCCATGAGCCGAGCTCCAGGCAGGCTCTGACCAAGCTGCAATAGTTCTGTACACTTCCTCTGTTCTGAACTACTGGTAGAGCAAGACCTGCCACTACTGTCGGAAGGAGGAAAACCCAGGAGCCTCCCCCTGTTTCAGGCACCAAACACTGCTAGCCAATACTCCCATGGGTGGAGAGACTCCAGTAAAGCTGTGACTAACAGCAAAGCATGGGAGAGGGAGGCTGGTGAGTCTAGAACTTATCCCATCATTTCACCTTCATTTCAGTCTTTCCTAGTCAAAATGAGAAATGTTCAGAACATTTTCCCTAAAAGCAACAAATACCAAGAGAAACAGACAAGAACTAAACAAGAACTTCCAAGAGCATCATCCTTGCTTTGAAAGTTGCTTTAACAGGACTACTTACTGCTCTTCCATACCTACAAAAAATGATGCCCATTGAACTGATCCAGTCTTCAAGGCAGAACAGCACCAGCAGCCTCAGGCTCTGAGCTTGTAAGCTGCAAAGTGTCCAAGCACACCAGTCTTCACTCTGCCTTCCCCCATGAAAAGTGAGAAATGTCCATAACTAATACTAAAACCATACATATAATAGATATAATTTCAATAACTTCATATATTATTGTGGAAACCCATATGATTCTCAAGGAAAGCACAAATTCCACTCCACTTCCACCTGTATCTGGTATTTCACCTATAAAGAAGGTGCATCCTAAGGAGCACAAGTTATTCCATCCCAACATTGACTTGAATTCTTCAGAAATGCTGCTCCAGTTGGAAAGAAGTCTCCTTTAGCTTCTGATAGGGCACAAGGTTGATGAGCTCCAAATAACCAGGTGCCTGGATCCTCAGGATTTTAAGGATTCAAGCCCAGGGCAAATCCAGGCGTTTCTTAAGGCAAAACATTCAAATTCTGGGTATAGTTGTGCCCATGGTCCAACCACTCCAGTCTGTCAGTACCTGAAACTTGCTTGTACCTGGCTTTATCAGCCATGGCGGGCACATATGTGTGGGGCCTTCTGTGCTATTGCTTGCTGACCTCAAGAGATAAGCACAAATGTGGGTTTTCTTCTCCCTTCCCAATCAAGGTGTCCTTCTAGAAGGACTTTAGCAGCTGGCTTTGAAGTCAGATATGTATTTCACTTATAAGCTATTGAAGCCGTGTTTTGCATTCATGCAGTCAGTGCTAATAAAGGTGCCATTCACTGGTGTGATTTCAATGCAGAGGACAGTGATATGTTCAAGATTACTGCCAGGGTCAGTACTTGAAAGGGAACTGACAGCTGAACAACAGATTATTGTCATGTAAAGTAAGACCTTGAAAAGAAGCCCAGATCCTAATGCCAGCTGCTGCTTTTACTGCAAGAGCCAAGATTCCTAAGGACAGATGAATACCCTGGGAACTGCTGGTGTGGGTGCAGAGCCTCAGCCTCCAGAACAGCAGCTGGGCAGCTTTGTGCAAAACATAAAGCATATTCCCATGGACATACAGAGCCACATGGAGCGAAACACACGAAGACATTTATACTTTTTTCAATACCACATGTAGATCCATTAGGAATGATGCAGGGAATGCTCTGGATCATAGGTTGACAAACCTTCCTTTAGAGACAGGAGAATTAAAATCAATCTTCCAAGGAAAGAATTCAGTTAGCTGGGTTTCAGACAAGGTTGCCAGTTATATTGCTGGCTGCCATCATAATTAAATCAACTCTCCTTCATAAACCATTTGGCTCTGGGGTATGGGATGTTGCCAAGAGCTGGGAATTGGGAAGCAAGCACATTCTGCTCCTCATCACCTGCCTGTGCCCCATCCAACTGTTTAATGCATTTGCTTTTAGGATGTCCATGTAACACATGCACAAGTGCTGCTTCTCTGACCTCTGAAATGCGGGTTACAGCTGACAATGACGAGTCATTTGTTCAGGGTTTGTTCCTATAATGCTCACTCAGGCAAAACGCTGGGCTAAGGAGAACCCTGCCAGAGCAAGGAATACCCATAATGCAGGCTCAGGTTAGTTTTCTTCGTCAGTAACAATGCATTGTCAATGTATATGCATATATGTAAAGCTGCTTTATATGGAGAAAGATAAATGTGTACATGAATGTACCCTGAAAATACACTGCTTTAACCATAGCTTCTCACACAAAATACTTTCACCTAACTTATTCTAGCAAGAACTGCAGAACATGCAGCTGTACTTGTCTCCTGACTGAAAAAAGCCATTCCCCTTCTGCAGACTGAGAAGCCTTCAGGTTTTTATCAGCCGGTCTATTGAACAGACAAAACAACTTTGCCACTTCCTGAGATGGATCACATTAACAGTGGCCCAAGATCCTGACCTGAGACTCCCTGCTGAAGTCTGAAAACTGACTGTATTTTGCTATTTTTGGACAATAAATTATGCCATTTTTTAAACTGTGCCTGTGTTTTTCCATGGCGTTTCCTCCATAGGATGCATCTCATATGTATCAGAATAGTCCATATCATCTCCTTCTGGTCCTGTCAAGAGCTGCCTGCTGATCGACCCAGCTTCATATCAGCCCTGCAGGAAAAAAAGCATGTAGAATAAACTAAGTAGGAAAAGAGCTGGTTTCCTTCCTCTGCTGAGGCACTATAGAGTAAACAAGTCAGCAACAGATTAAGTAGTAACCTTTATTTTAACTTTTAGCCCAACTGCTTTAACACTGCTCCACTGGATACACCTGAACGTGACTTACCAATGTTCATGTGAAAAATGATGTTGGAATGTTTTACTGTTCACCTTCACATTAAAAGTGCAATCAGTAATGAAATACCACATCCCTGTGCAAACTGCTCCAGGGAGAGGCAGTGACCACAGTCCTGGTGGATACAACACCTACACATGAGGTACAAGCAGTAGCTGTCATGGTGGTTGTGATGAGCTGCATGTCTAATCCAGCTCTGCAACTCAACCAGGCCAATGTGGCATGATGAGTGTACACAGACCTTTTCCTCCTGGCCTCCCCAAATAACCCATGCCTCAAGGCACACAGGGATGATCAATATCCTTCACAAAACATGTCTCTTAATGGCAACCATGGAATGAAAAAGGAAGGAACCAGAAGACACGCGGCTTGACATTTGAGTGCTAAAACGAAGCACCATTTCCGCTTTCACTAAACACATCTGTCATGGTTTCTCCCTAGAGAGAAAGTATTAGGCCAGTTTCAGCATCCGGCCCAGAGGTACAAGCAGTGATAAGGAGCATCTCAAGACCTCGACACCACAATACAACTCCAGACAATAAGAGCCTCAACCCAAGGCTCCTTCAATAAACATGAGGTCTTGCTCACCACAACTAGGTCAGAAGCCCCAACTGCCCCAAGTGCAGGGAGCTCACCTGTGCAAGAGCTGCAGCCTGCTGAAGCAGGAGCTCTGAGCCAGGGCACACACAACGTGAAACAGAACCAGGGATGTGCAGAAAGCCACCAACCTTTTAGCAATTCCCTGTGCCCCTTCAGAGGTGACCAAGAACCAAGCCTTCAAACAGTGAAGTTCCTGAATGTTAAGAAAACAGAGACTTGCAACCCAAATTTCAACCAGTACAACTCAGCCCACCAAGCAACGGTGCAAGGCTGCACCTCAGGCCACAAATAGCCTAGCTAAATATACACAGAACAAGTGCATATCTAGGATGGATTTAACCCATTTTAATGCCTTTCCCCAGCAAGACAGAGAAAGAAGCTTCCTTTCTCACTCCTCTAGGGGACTGGGACCAATCTCAGGTTTAAATCTTCCTTAAAAAGTCAATTAAAAAAGCCTGGCCCTCGTTATAGAAAGGGGTCACTGGTCTGCAGTGAACTCAGAAGCAGGAGAGACATCTCCCACCTAGTCACAGTCAGGTGGGCACCAGGGCATGCCTGTAATCCCTTCTCGAAGTCACTGTGGAAAACCTCTTCATCACTCCCAAGCTCCAATGAAGTATGGCTATCAGTCATTCCTCCTTCCCTGCAAGTACTTCAGCTAGGCACATGCATTTAAACGCCCTCAGTGCCAAATGGATCTGGGCTGGGAGGGAGATAAACTGAAATGAGAAGGAAGTCATTATGAGGCCTCACTCAGTGCAGTTGCTCCCACCCGTCTCAGAGCAGATACCAATTGGTCCTCTCTCTTCTCATGCTGTCCCAGGTGCTGCTTCCCATCACTTGCTGGTGAGTGTGAATGAACTGATTAATGTGACCAGGAAGGGGAAGCATCTCCAGGCAGGGCTGTGGTTTCTGATGTGCCACCTGGGCAGCTGCGGGAGGGAAGTCCTTGTCAGCCTAAGAAAGAATGAGCTGGAGTTGAGAGGCAAACCTAAAAATAAAGCATGTGTGTGCTGAGGAAGGGTGGTGGCATCCTGCAGCAATCAGAATAGCTGAGAGTGGGCTCTGCTTTCCTCTCCCCACATCTTCTTCTATTTGGAACAAGAACCCAAAGTCCTGCTCTGAGAGTAGAGGTGTCACATCTTAGGGGCACAGCTGACCATCTTCCCTCCCAGCTGGCCAGCACAAGCCTGGGGGACACCTCCTCAAAGGGGTTTTCTCTCCACACCAGGGGATTTCTCCCCTCCTACCCGAGTAGGATGCATCTGGGGAAACTGAAGTCAGCTGAGACCTCAGCTCTCCCCTGTTTGTGTTATCACAAGCAGTTTTGTGCCCTCAAAGCAAGTAGGTCAAAAGGCTGGCCACACTGAAAAGCAGAGGTTTGTCATGGATGAGATGGTGGCAGGACCAGCTCAGAGCCTGCTTTCAGCACAAAGGATGGGACAAGAATATGCAGTTGGAATATAATGAAAAAATAAAGGGCATGGGTGACATGGTTCAATGTGAAGTGTCCCTGCCCATGGCAGACTTGGAAGTGGATGATCATAAGGTCCTTTCCAAGCCAAGCCATTCTGTGCTGTGTTTAATGACGGCAGCACAATCCATTGCCAGAGCACCTTACCTAAGTCAATCCTGCTCTTCTTCCCCAAGCACTAAAGCAGATAAACTGCCCCTGCAAGAGCAGTAATGGAGGTAGCTCCTCTGTTCCTAGCACCACACATTGGAGCCTTCCCACCCTGAAACAAGGCTGGCCTCATGCCGCCAGGTTTTACAGCAGTTTCAGGTGCGCACACGCACAGCTCTGGGCTCTCCCACCTCCAGCCTGCACTGGAAGTTCCTTTTCATTCCCATCTTTCAGCAAGCCCCCGGTTCTTCACAGAGCAAAGAGCATTACCCAAGCAGGGAGGCAAGTCTTCCCAGTGTCAGACAAACACTTGTCACTGCCACAGACATCAAATTCGGGTCCTAACAAGTAGGGAGACTTTGGGCTCACCTTTGCCATGTGCGTGGCAGATGCAGAGCCCATCTAGGCATGAGCTCATGTATTTGTCGTTGCCGAACCCATGCAAATCTTAGGCTTGCAGGAAGCGAAACTCTGACTTCCCTTTCTGCTGCTTTGGGGTTTCTAATTCAATTGTCCAAGATAAGGCAACAAGCAGACATTTCCTCTCTCTGGTGATGAGCACTGTTGTCTAAAACCCCGATTTTTGAGTGACAGTGTGCTTTTGGGGGGAATCTCTGTGACTGAAGGACAATTCTAATGTCTGAAATCATTCTACAGGCGAGGAAAAGACCAAATAACTTCCAGTGCAATAAATAATCCAAAAGGCTTTCCTGGACACAGTGCCCTGTACCAAAATCAGAACTTCTCCCATCAGTTCTAGTTCCTTCTTCTATGACAAGGAGCGTAGTCTGAACTCCACTAAAGCCACAGAATGCCTGGGGAGCTGGTATGAACTTTTCATGCTGTGAACACGAGGGAGGAGAGAAGGCAAAACCCCAATGGCTACACACACACAACCCAGGCTCCTCCTGAAACACAGGAAGGAGAAACCGCTTTGCAGTGCTCTCCCCTGGGTGCTGAGTTCTAATGGATGTGCCACAGGAGCAGCTGGATTTCACGTAGGTCTGTTAAGGCCTGGAGAGCCCCAGAACTGCCCAGCAGGGTGAGAAATGCAGCCACTTCTCAGGCCCTACCTGTCCTCAGGGCTACGCCGCGGTGTAAAGCTCAAAAGCTGCGCTCCTCTACGGTGGTGTCTTGGTTTATACTCACCCAATGACCCAAGTCCAAGCGGCTGAGTGCTCCAGAGAAGGGAAAAGGTGCTTGTACCTGCTCTTCACTAAGCAGGCAGTGAGAAATAAACCCCTGCAGGAGAACTGACTCAGGAGCCAAAATGCCTTTCCAAAGATTCCTTCAAGCCTTCACCTCCAAGAGACACGGAAGCTTTAATGCTTCACCCAACAAAGGCAGCTCATTTCCCACCCAGCTGTCTGAAAATTAAGGTGCTGAGTTGGACACCCCAAAAAACCTTTGTCCAACCAAGATATCACTGGTGACTTCCTCTGACCCCAGGGGCCTTCTTGTGCTCGGCACTTAAGCATTCTGGTTTACCAATTTTTATCGCTGTTCCCCCCTGCAGCAGCGGCAGCAGTGGCGGCGGCAGCGGCAGCGGCAGCAGCAGCACTGCCCCACCTCTGACAGAACTGGTGGCTACAAGCCCCTCCACTCAATCCAGTTTCTTGGCGTAACTACCACAGGTAGCGAGCACAACCCTGCAGGTTTCTATACGATACCCTCCACTTTGCATCTCCTCAGCAGGGAATCCCCCATCCCCACATTCGTGTGGCAGGAGCCGTGAACACACACACACGCACCTTCACGTTTGCATACGTTTGTGAACTGGTTTCAGACTCCGGGGCTACCACAGCAAAACTCAGCCCCACCAGTGCAAAATCTGACCACCGGAGCTGCACGAGCAGAAGCTCCTGATTTCAGGGGAAAGCTGACAGATTCTCATGGAGACAACGTATTTCTTCTGCTCAGTTTTGGCCACACCAAGCAGTGAGAAAGAACCTCTAGAGCCCGTGCCAGGGCAGGAAGGCAGAGAAGGAAAAACAAGTCTCTTTCTGGATGACTAACACAGCCAGCAGCTATTGCCACCCTGCAGCTCAGCCCTGCTCCTCAACAGGGAGTTGTGCAAGTCTCCTTTGAAGAGGTTAACACCTTCCTTCGCAGCCGCTCTCGCCTGCCTTGCCAGAGGGTCACAGGTAGCTACAGCGCTGCTGCTCACTCTTCATGACCCAACCATGTGCAGAGGGTGAGAGTCACCGAGTGTCACTGCCTGTGCCCCAGCAGGCAGGCTTCAAGGGGGCTGCAGCAGGCCTGGCCAGTGACCAGATCCTTCCAAAACATCTTCATTACCAGCAGCTCCTGGCCAGCCTCCACACCCAGCTACAGAGGAGCAGCCCCTCGTGTGCCAGGCTGCCTGCACAGCCTAACAAACAGCCCAGAGGTGTGCAGCCAGGCACTGGAGGCTGTTGTGAAGCGCTGTGCAGATAACAAACAACACGAACGGTCTCCGTACCACCACAAGCAAGACCTGAAACGCTGCCAGAACCTGCCTCCTCAGCTGGGCATCCTGTTGAGGGCATGACATAGCTGCAGCCCTTGGACATGTACTCAACATGCCAGCTCACTCCAAAGAGATGGTGAAGTCCTGCAGCACTACAGCACAGCCCTCCTGGCTCCTGTGGCAGCAGCCCAACATCAGTGCCACTGATGCTCCTGCACAAGGAGGTGATGCACTAGTGAAACATCAGTTCTGCAGAAGAGATGCTCCCCTCTGGGGACTTAGGGCTTCTGATCATGCTCACCCCAGACACCTGCTCTTAAGCTATAACAGGGAGCATGCAGGGCATCACACCCTGCTCTGCAGCAGCTCACCCGAACAGACAGCTCTGTTCCACATCCCTGGGGAGATTTACTCTTTCTGCCTCAGGATCACGGTCCAGCCAGACAATTAGGAGCCATCAAAACGTAGCTGAGTCTCAGATGTGTTGCACATAAGTGACACCGCAACTTAGCATGGTCCCCTCCAGCATGCAAAACACATGGGGTGGGAGAGGGGCAGGAGAAGCAAGAGCAGAGGGGAGCCTGCATGTGCCTGAGTCACCTCCTGGCTCTAACAACTGGCCGTGCCTCACAGATCCTGTATGGCACTGGGAAGGAAGGAGGTATCTCCATGCCAACCAGTAATGGTGATCTTCAGCTTGGAAATTAATTCCCTTTACGATCAGCAATACAAGAAGAACCTCTCCTCACAAAGCACAGTGTTCTGCAGACATGCATCAAGTTTGTCAGTCATGGCACATGGCCTGAAACACGCTACGAAACGAAGCTTCAGTGACTTGTAACCAAGATGAAAACACTCCCTTCTCCTTCCTGCACGGGGAAGCTATCTGAAGTAAAAAAACACAGACTACATGCAAAGACAGGCAGCAGGAGACACTCTCACAATGCACTAACAATGTCTCCAAGCCCTAGGTGATGTCTGAAAAGACACAACAGCCCAGGCAGGCTTCAGGTGACCCACAGCACATCCAGAACGAGCCCATGGTCACAGTCCCCCTTTGGCTGTGGTCATCACACAGCATCAGTAACCAGCAGAGGAGAGACAGAAAGCTGTGAGTTCTAAGAAAGCAGGGACACGATCTTCCCCTTGTCCATCCAAGCTCCTCTCCTCTTGCCTTCAGCCAGGAGATGAACAATCACGCTCACAGGAAAAGGCTTTCAAGCCAAACCTCTGCTCTCCGGTTGCGGCCCGGGTAAATCTGCAAGCGAGCAGGACCGACCGCAGCCCTCTCGTTGAGAGATGCTGACCCCATGTGGGAAAAGGTGAGAAATGCGCCAATGAAGACATTCCACTGGGGAAAAACTCCAGGAAACTCACCCCTGAAATAAAGGTGAGCGCTCCAATAGCGTTACCTGGATCGTATTCCAGTTCTCTGTGGACAATCAGGCTAAAAAGTAGAGTCAGTTTAGTTTGATTTAAATATACCCAAGTGATTTTAACCAAGAAAAACCCTGTTATTGGAGCCCAGGCCTCGGCGATGACTCAGGTTTAGTCACCCTTATGTAGGTGAGAACAAACTTAGCAGAGGTGTGAATGTTAAAGCCACAGCTGGCAGAGGGAGAGCAGAAAGGATGGAACCGGTGCTAACTGCTGAGTGTGCCTCGGTCCCTAAACCCCACCATGTTAACAAACTGCTGGTGTTACGTTCCGGAGTAATTCCTCCATTTCACCTTCAAATGTGCTTATTGCAAACCGAACCCTCCTGGTCCACTCTGGTGATGCCTCTTTCCCCTGTTTGCACAGCAAAATCCTTTCTTTGTGGCTTTCTGCAGAACAGAAATGAACAAAAACAACAAAGAGAGCTCCACCTCTGCAGATGGCTTTTACCTGAAAGGGATGCAGCCCACAGCCCACACTCCACCCACACCTTGAAGAAATAAACACAGTGACATAAAGTCTGTTAAGGAAAGTTTCCCCACATCCCCTTACAAAAACACTTTGCTGTTTTGTTCCCCGCGATGCTGCCAACTCGCTTCTCCCCCACACACCAGAATGGGTACAACAGATAAGAAACCAGACACCCCTTTCTGGCCTTAAAGATGTTTTGCTAGACATTTACCAAACACCACTAGAATGAGGATACGGGTAAGGAATTCCTGCTGCTTTCTAAAGGCTGCCCAAGCACACCCCCAAAATATAAGTGATAGGATGATAAAGGATGGCACCAGCCTTTGCTATGGTAGGACAGGCCAGCGCCATCCTTTGAGGGTCATGCTAGATTCGCCTGTGGACCAGCCAAGGTCCCATATGGGTCCTGATGCCACTCAGGAAACATGGATTTTATTCCCCGCATCCATCGAGCACCCATGTGCTGGTGCTGCAGAGTCAGCTGCTGAGACAACAGGACTCCAGTGGGTTGGCAGCAGGGAATGCAGTGACTCTGTCTCTGCTCTTCTTCCACCTGCAGACACTCTAACCTGCTCCTACAGCTTTCATTTTGGTAAAGGGAATTCCTAACACTGTCAGCAGCAAATGGTGCGATGCTGAAGGACATGAGCAGAAGGAAGCCCTATCTCCTACCTTCCACACTCCCATTTTCCACAGTCTCCTCACCCAAGTGAAGCAATTTGCACTGCTGTGGCCCTGGACAATGCACATCCAGCAGCTTTCCCTGCAAAGTGAACATCTAAAAGCATTGGTTCCTGGTTTGATGGGCTCTGGAGAGCAGCACAAAGCCAAGTACCCCTGACCTGGCACCAGCTTTCCAGGCACGTTGGCTTTCTCCTGCTCTGGGCTCTGCCACCCTTGGCCTTGCTTTCCTGAGCAGGGCGCTTGGCACAGCACAGCTGTGGGAAAGAATTCCTCCCTGTTTCAATGAGTCCCAATCACTTCTTCATCACAGGCTCTGAAGAAGCAGTAGCCTGGAAGCCTCAGCACGAAGAGAAGCTTGGGGTCTGCTCCCCTCTCCAGCTTGCCTGCACAGTCCCTGTGTGATCCTAGAGGAACAGCAGGTCTCAATTCCCAAGCTATAAAACAGGGCTATTAGCACTTAATTCCTCTCATCTGTTGTCTGCCTGGACTGTTAAGTCAGTAGGAAGGACTATGTGTGTTTGTTCAGACACTGTGTGAAGACAGCGTCTTCATGCAGACTCCAGACAGAAATGAAATATAAAATAGTAATTCTAACTCCCCAGCAGGCAGAGGCAGGAGTAGCAGGGTAGGAGAGAAACACATGCTTGCACCTAATGACAATGACAAACACCCTCTGAGCAGTCAGGAGGTTCCTCACTGCTCTCCTGGGAAGGGTTCACAAACCCCCAACCAGATCCCACCATCCCCTCAGCATCAGCTGCTAGTTGCATCCCCCCTGCAGCACCGCAGGCAATGAGTGCATGAAACTCATGAGGCTCTGTGCAGCCCATACAGCACCATGGTGCTGTTGTGAGGACAGCACATTTCATAGAACCACTGTGGTTTGGGCTGGAGGGACCTCAAAGCTCCTCCAGCTCCAACCCCTGCCACGGGCAGGGACACCTTCCACCACAGCAGCTTGCTCCAAGCCCCTGTGTCCAACCTGGCCTTGAACACTGCCAGGGATGGGGCAGCCACAGCTTCTCT
>WYDI02024059.1:0-23757 GCA_009867235.2 Psittacus erithacus | reverse complement strand
CCCCCCCCCCCCCCCCCCTTTTTTTTCCCCTTGGTTTTTTGGCTTTGGTTTGGTGGGGGTTTTTTTGGTTGGTTGGTTTGTTTGTTTGTTTTCCTCTCCCCTCAAGGTATGATCTTACTCTCTTGGAACTGAATCTTCTTTTACTACTTAAATCATTTATGTATATCTGGTAAATTATGACCAAATTTGTTGTTAGACTGCATAAAGTAAATTGAAATATACACTTGGTACACTACAGAATTGTTGTGCTTTTGTTCTGGTTATATTTGGAAAAGCAAGCTTTAATAGAAATTGGTGTTATTTATAAATATTCAGTTATTATTCACGGGCCTTAATATTCTTTAGCATTTGCATTGTGACAATCATCATTTCCTTGGTAATACTTAACTCCTTGCTTTTAGAAGTCGCATGTAATTGCCCTTGGGGTTGGAGGGCAAGGGTTGGCTGTGGAAATGGGATACTAGCTATTAGCAAATGGTGTGAAACAGTTTAACAGGCATCCATTGCTCTTGTGCTGGAGAACTGAAAGAACTTGTTTGGATGCTATCTGCAGTCTGGATTTTCTGAGCTGCTTATTCAGAAGTTATTTAAAATAAGTTACTTTGATTGAGGAGCTCTAAATCAATAAAAGTAAATTTCTGAAAAATTACCTTAAAAGGGACAGCTCAAATTTCTTTGCTGTTGTAAAAAATAGGAAGACATTTCTGTTTTCACTAGAAATTGTCTTCCCTTAAGATACGCTGGAGCTATGCTGTAGTAATGTGGCAGTGAATTTTAGTTTGGCTAGTTTGAGGTTTTTTGGACATTTTTTCCCTTTTTAAAAGGAAGACTATTGCCTTTAAACTGTCTTCCTTACCAAATTAAGATACCCAGTTTTTCATTTGTCTTCTGATGAACTACTGCTCACAACAGATGTCTGAGATTTGCGTATTTGGGGCAATGCCACATGAGAGTAGTTTTATGAAGAGAATCATGGAAGTTATAAAAACACACACAATTCTGATGTTGGGTTCCCCATTTCTGTGGGTTGGTTTGCTTTTTGGTCTCTTCAAGCAGTGGTGGTTACCTTTTACAAATAAACCTAGCACTTTCTGACAGGACAAAACTCTGATACAGGATGAAATCAAATCAGTAAGTTCACTTTGAGTAGAAGTGGATGAATTAGTCCATGTCAAGGTACATGTCATGTAAGGAAGACAGACAATGTAAAATGTGTTTGCCAGTGTTACTACAATCAATAGCGAGCACTTTTCAATTGGCATGTCAAATGTATCTTGTATTTTCTGAAGTGAGACCAGTTTTGAAAACCAGAAATGGTACTTAGTTGTCAACACAATAATGCACCCACAGAAGTAAGAGTTGAAATTACTGGTCCCCATAGTATACAGTGTCAACTTTTTGAGATGCATGTACTTCTGCAGTTGCACAGTCTTCAGGCATTACTATGTGCCCCTCTTCCTTCTGAAAAGAATGAGCATTATCAGGTGAAGAAAAGTTTGGGGCCAGGACACTGGCATGTGGTAGGCTTCTAGTAGTAGGTCACAGCAGTAATGCTGTTAGCAGAAGATGCTTTCTTTGCCTAGCTTTAAGTTGATAAGGCTTTTAATAGGTTTTTCTTTAATGAGGCTAGTTTCTGTGGTTTACTTGCTTTAAATTTTGTTTCATTTGACTTTTCCTGTTCTCGCCACTCAGTAATGCAAGTCTCCACCTATACTAGAGTATTTCTGTGCTCTGCTGACTCCACACAGATGCAGAATTCACTTTGCAAGAACTGTACCTTATTGTCTGTTCTTTTGTGCTTTGTTGTATTTAAATGGCTTTGCAAAGTAATAAGAGGAATTAATGCAAGGTAATTGACACCACAACCAGCCTGGGAAAAAAACCCAAAACTTGTGCCAAAAGAAAGTGACAAAGGAGACAAATGTTGAATGCAATGTGATAAGAAAAAGGCTTTGAATTAGAGTTGTTACAATTCCTTTGGTTTGCTACTTGAATGTTTTGGACAATTCACTTTATTTCTCTAGCATAATTTTGTGACAACCTTCTGATGAAGAAGCTATGCAAGAAGCCCATTTGAATTTATTCGGTGTCCCCAAAATGTGTTTCACGCTCTGCAGAGGTAGTACCACTGGGTAGTTCTCTGTATTTTACCGTATCCCTCTTCACCATGTAATGTGTTACCCATTTTTTATTTGGTAAATGTTTGCTCCTTAGAACTGAGGTTTGTCTTTTATATGTTTTAATAGCACATTACTGTGTTTCACTAAATAGTATGGTAAAGGTTAAATATTGATGTAACTGGGAAAAAGAAGTAAGTTGGGTTTAGTATCCTTCAATAAACCTGTAATAAAATGCATGTTCGAAATCTAGGGGCAGGGACATTGCTGAGCTGAACCCTTTGAGGGTATTGAAAATTCCATGTATAGTTAATTTACCATGGGTTTTTAAAATACTTTTATGTGGAAAAAAAAGGTAAAAAACATCTCAGAAGGATCCTATCGCTTAGGGTGGAAAATAAAATTGGCTTTAACAGGTACATTGCATTTAATATTACTGCAATTTGGGGCAAATGTTTAAAATAAGCTACATATATAATGTTTTCTTTACTTGAAATTATTTGGATTAGCCACTTCACAATACAGACATCAGTAATTTCTCATTAACGTATTTATATGTAAGCACAACTTGAAGAGTTCTAATAGTCTGTGCACCAGTCTTTAAGTTATCATGCTGCAAATAAATTTTAACACTGTTTCATTCTATCTATTTTTATCTGTGCCCTGCTTCCTCACCCTCCACAAGTAGGTGCAGAGAGATTTCTGTGGATGGATAAGTGTTGATGTACAATCCTTTTCTGCAAATGACTAATTTCTGCTTCTGACATAAAACAATTTATAGAAAATAGAATCTATTTTAAGGTTGTATTTTAAACTTCCCTCATAAGGCAGATCAACTGAAGGGATACTTCAGATACAATCTAGTGTGTACCAGAAGGATTGCATCCCCTCGGAAATGCAGTTGTAGCATATGTGCCCAAAACCTTTGCTTTGGTGTTTAGTTCACTTCCAATCCCACCAACTTGAGATGTTGGGGAAAAGTGCTTTCACCTCTGTTTCTCAAAGCTGCTTGACTGAATAAGGCTAGATGTGTGTGTGAACTGATCTTTGGCTCCTGTTATCTTCCTAAATAGTGAGGGTTTTGGTAGGTTACACAAACTGGGTTCCTTAAGTTAGAAAATGATCAACTCTTTGGGTTAGTTCTTTCATATCCAAAACTTTTCTGTTTGCCGTGAAGAGAAAATTTTCAGTTCTGTGACCTGAACAGGCAGGCCTGCTTGTCTTGACTTGATATTAGAGGGTTCTGAACAGTAAGGTCTCTGTTTTGTCAGCTTTCCCTGTTAGTTGGCTGTGCACAGCTTTTTATCTCCTCTATAGGTAAAGCGTGTAAGAACATTATCTTGTGGGGGACAATAGCTCTGGTTTTGGGAGAGCCTGGAATATAACTTATAGTCTGTTGAACAGACTTCTGCATTTCTTCTAAAATTATCTGAATGGTGTTTCTCAGAGGATTGTTTCAGGACTTGAATATGTTTTCAGCTTGTTGAAGTGCTATATAGTAATGTGATGTGTTTGTGTTAAATTTATGTAAGCTATTCTGTTGTGTCTTAAGTATGTTAAGAAATGAGTTTCAGATTCCATACAATAGGGTTAACTTAGTAGCTAGAAAGAGCAGCAGAAAAAAAAACTTTTGTTGACGTTAGTTTGTTAAAATTCAGCAAAATGAGTTTAATTAGGTAAGAATTGACAGTGGGACAGTAAGTACGTGTGGAAGATGAGCTGCAAAGTTTATAGGAGGGTCATGAAAAAAGGCAGTGCAGAACTGAAGTAGTCTTCAGTGGCTTTCTTAATGGATGTGAAGTCTAGCTGCCTACATATAGGACAGGAAAAGATGCTTACCTCTGCAGCAGAGTGGAGTTGATGTTGCTGTAAACCCTTAACTCTTGAAATGCTGGCCTTTAAAGGATAGACCCAACATCACTTTTAAGCAGCCAGCCTCTTTCTAGCCCTTTAACTTGAAAACGACTGTAGGGTTAACTGCTAAGAGATTACAAACTTATGCTGAGAAACATCCCAAATTATTTAAAAAAAAAATGAAGAGGGGGTTTTTTAGTATATAAGCAATTATACCGCCTCAGTGCATTTGTTTCCCAAATTTGTCCAGTGAAGACACATCACTGGTTCAGTTCAGTCAAAGTTTTTATTGATACTGAATGCCAAAACTGTCACCTCAATAGGAAATAGTAGCTGCATCCTGCTGTGATGAACTCCTAAAATGCCTCTGGCATGGAAGGGCTGCTTTTATCAGTCAGTGTGTGCCACATGCTCCAAAGATGCAGCCTGCCTAGGTTACATCTTGTTCAAACAAGCCTCAGGTTCTTCCTCCTGGATATAGATTGTGAAATCTTCTCAGTGAAGAATAGTCATGAAATAAATCTACCTGGGAATGTTTTTCCTGTGTTTCCCACTACTAAAATGTAGAAGTACCTTTCTGAAGGGTTCTTTAACTGAAAGATCCTTTGACTTCAACTAATCCTTTTTCTTAAGGAGCACTGGTTTGGTGAATGACCTGCATGTGCTCTTCAAGTGTTGTCGTACCATCTTTCTGCAAGTTATTCTCTACATCTACTTGAAAAATCAGATTACTGAGGTCATAGGGTTTAATATTCTCTATGCATTTTTGTCATCTTTCTCAGAGATTGAGGTAATTGGAAAAGGGGGGAGTGGGAAGGCTTATCCTTAACTTCTGAGTAACTGTAGTTTAGAAAGAGGTTTGCTTTTAAACCTGGCTGAGACTTTATATGCCAAGGTGTTTGTGTACTGCCTGGGATGGATAACATTCCTGTGGCTAAGTTGGCAAAAACTACCATTGCCATGTTTAATTACTGGGTGGTTTTTTGAAACTATTTGAGTTGTAATCTCAAAGTTACTCCTATCGTTATACCTGCAATATAACTTACAGCTTTAGAGGATCTGTTCACTCTCTAGAAACAGCAAGATACGAAAATACAATGTTTGCAGTGAAGTTGTCAGCGGCTCTTTCTGTTGAAAGGCATAATTCTGCTCTGGGTTCCTCTTTGAGTGATGGTTTTTGCCATCTGGAAGATGCGGAAAGGGGCACAGTGCCCACTGTAGGCTTGGGGGGGGGGTGGGGATGCAGAATGTTAATCAACGAAAAGGGCATATATTTGTCCGTAGGGGAAGCAGAATTTTCCCTTGGAATTTCTTTCACTTTCCTCTGAAGCATTTTAATTTTGGAGCCTGACAAGTGTAAAGAGACCAGTAGTCAGTTCGAACTGCTATGGTAATTCTGGTGCTTACACACCATTTATGTTGTTAAAAATGTAGTCTTGTTATAGTGCTGCACAGGTCTTAACTGCAGCTGTTACTCTTTGCACTGCTTTAATAACAGTGGCTGTCAAAGTGGTGTGGTCTGATGGCAGCGTTTGACAGCCCTTTTGTTGTCCATTTGTCCTGTGGCTTCTTGGCTGATCTGGGGGGGGGCCGTATTTTGCCCCATATGTGTCTTTCCTCAGTTATATCATTGACTTTTTATTTTCCTTCTGCTGAGATACTTCTTAAGGCTTTCCTGGAGTCCTGAGAAAAAAGCCATTCAAGGGCCTAAGTACTGGTGTGCCTGTGTAAGTTTGTGGTGGTTAATGAGAATTATTGGAAGTTCCTCCTCTTTGATGTAGGTTTAGAAAAGAATCTAAAGCTGAATGTGGTTTTAAGTTACCACATCAAATGATTTAACTTTAGAGTATATTCATTGTGATGGATGATGACTCATTTCTTTATTGCCACAGGCTAAAATCTCAAACAGCTGTTCTCAGAGAAACACTTCTACCTGTTTGTCTTGCGCCACATACTTGTCTTATTTATTTATTTTCTCTTCACAGTCTGGAATGCTTCAATTTTGCTTATAGTTATCTTTTCTCTACTGTTAGCTGGCTCTGAAGGCATTGTTGCTCTAGATTCATGGACTTCCTTCCTTGCTGGGGATACAAAAAACTCTGGAAAGGAGCTGTGTAGGAAGAACGCCAGTGGAGTCAGGGAGAACTGGGTCCGCCTGACATGAGCTGATAGTTGCACACTTGGTGCTCCTCAATGCGACTGTAAGAATTAAACAATGGAAAAAGAATAACAAAATTATTTAGCACAAGGGTCTTCTACTGGGCTGGGTGGGGTTTTTCTTTGATGCTGCTTTGTTTTTACCACTCTTGAAGAAGGTGATTGGCTTCCCTCACACCTATTGAAGGTAAAACAGTTACAAATGAGTGCATCATGGATACTGGCAAAATGATTGCCTGCAAATCTGGTGTATCCTGAAGATTGCTATGCCACTGCTAAAACATTTTAGGTGAAGTATCTTGAAATGGAGTGTGGGGGGTTTCATGTAACAGTATTTTGAACTATATCACACTAATTACATTACTGCAAGTCATTTGTATTTCTGTAACTTGATTCCAGGCTTTAAAAGCAACATGTTTGATATCAACAAGTAACAACCTGATTGGTGGAGCAGACACAGAGCCTGCAGGTCAGTTCTCATGAAGAATGGCAGGGGACAACTTGAAAATATCTCAGGACAGGGAATCTTCTGCTTCAGCACAGCATGGAAGAGGACTCCTGCTTTTAAGAACTCCTTTCACAGTAAAACTGCATGGAATTAGATTTATGTACTTTGGAAGGCAGAAGGACTGAGTCAGCCCTATTGGAATTTGAACTTTTGTGCTAGGGCGCTCAGATATTTCAAGTCTGAGCTTACACCGCAACCCTTTTAACAGTATATGAGTTTTCTTAGGATAATGTAGCATGAAGCCTGCAACCTGTTGTTGCCATGGGAAGGTCAGATTCTGTTTTTAAACTGATTTGCAACTTAACATTTATTTTTTTAAAGCTGCTTCTGTGTGAGCATCTGAGAATCCGCTATTTGACACCCTGTGTGTAGTCAGCGTTTAATGCAACTGATACATAAAAGGAAGAACATATGGTACCTTCTCGCATGCAACAAGGTTGCATGCTTTGTGTTTCATCATGCAGTTGTTGCTCCAGATAAGCGAGTCTGAGCTCAGGCTGCCTTCCTTTGTTTATAGGGAGGCTAGCTCTGAATTTCACTTTGAAATGCAGCTGCTCCCCGACTCTCAGCTGCTTTTCCTGTACCAAATGAAACATCAAAGTCCTCATACTGTGCTTAGCTTATTTGGTAAGCACATTGTTTGAAACTTGCTGGTTTTTCACACTGTATGTGAGTTCTAAGAAAAACCTGCAGAGTTAGGTTTTGGGGTTTGTTTTTTTTTTCAGGTACTAAAATAAAGGTTGTTCCTGAACATTTGGCCTATGTTCAAGATGGCCCAAGAATATTTTATTAATGCATTTAATATTAATGTAATACCAACTTTGCCTAGAAGCAGTCTCTGGTGGTTCCATGCTGAAGTGTGTGCCTTCAGGCACAACTACTTGTGAATAAAACATGGTACAGAATGCAGTTGTATTAAAGAAATGCAGTAGATCTTTTGGGCAAGTGAAGTGGAAGAAATCAAGGTATTACTGAAGCTTGAGGTACTAGGGCACAAACCTTGCCAGCAGCTCTGTGTCACAGAAAGCTTTTCTGAAACCTTGGTCATGTCCTCCTTGCTTGCTTTCTGCCATGAAGCGATGTTTGTCCTCTGTAGCGTGTGGTTTTTTTCTCCTTAGAATCCTCTCTGAGGAACAAAATGCAAGTACATCAGGTGCCCACTTCTTCTCCAGGGAAAGGGTTATTCTTTTGAGCTTGCTGTAACTTAGTTTACACCTTCTTTTTAATAGTGGGGGAAGAGCATGACAGTTGTCGAGGCTTCAGATGCTTAGTGAACTGCCATGAGAGGTGGTGTATCTTCAGTTCTTCAAGTTTGATGCTGAGCTCTGTCTTATCTTTTTAATAGAGATCATATATTATGTAGATGATGGGGATGACAGGCTCAATACTGACAGATTTTATGTCAAGTCTGTACTACTCTTGCTTCCTGTCAGTTTTAACAGAGTTGGTGACTGATGCAATCGACTCATTGATATTCTCTATCTTATGCTGTTAACCAGCTGAAAAGCAAGGGGCAGGGATTCAGTTTGTGATTTGAACCCTTTTTATGGTGTTTGCTGGTTGAGCTGCCAGTGCCAATAAGCTACTTTACTCGTAAGCTTTGCTACTGCTGTTGTTAAATCTGAGTATGGTACAAATCAGCCTTAGCACATCATTACAATTTGAAAGAAATAACGAGGGAACTGGAACAGATGCCATAAAAAGGACAAAAGGGCCAATTCTGCTGTTACTTGGGTCTGCCTTGGTTAGAACTTACTGGACTTAGACATCTCTATTCAGAGTAATAAAAATTACTTTCTGAAAGTTTATCCACACCAAATTTCCCTCATACTTGTGACTGTGGTGGTGGTGGTGGGTTTTTTCCAGCAAACTGTAAACTCCCATTTTTTAGTCCTCCCATCTTTTCTTCCCCCCATTTAGACTAAATGAACTTGCTTTAATAAAAGACACTTTTGAGTTACCTTCTGCCTTGCAGTACATGAGACTGCAAAAGCCCAATTTCTGTTGTTAGGTGTCCACCATCTTTTTGCCATATTGTTGCATGGACATTTTTCATTGTTGGAAAGTTCTTAGTTCTTTGAGCTGCATTCTGGGGTTTTTTGCTGCCTTGCTAAATATATAAACTTAATTATAATGTATTGTTCTGAAATATTGCATGACTCACACTCATTAAACTTCAAATTTCCAAATGTAAGAAACTCCCCACAATTGGATGCGATTTTTTTTCACCTTGCAAAAGGGAAATGCAATTCATTGCTCAGTTAAAACAACCGAACCAACCAATCACAACCAAACAAAACTCTACCACCTCTGCCCCAGACTGAGCATTTTTGCCAATATTCTTTAATATTTTGGGCCCTATCTGCCTGTTAATAGCACCCCAACCCAAAGGGCTGATGAGGCAAAGGCAATTTAGTATTCCTCTTAAAAACACTGGGGATAAAGCTTCTTATGAATGCTCTGTTTGCTGAGCATCTTGCTAGAAGGCTGTCTAGGCAATGGCTGTCACCAGGATGGAAACATTTACTTTGCTTTTCTATTGCTGTATGTGCAATCCTTGAAATTGCATTGATTGAACATGGGACCAAGTCATTCTACTTCCCCACTATCTTAACTTCTGTAAAGAGCACAGCTTTGGTTTTACCGTCTGTCAGCAGTGCAAGCAGAAGCCTGGTGAGACACACACAGACCAGGTTGGGGAAGGTTGCAAAATAAATTGTAGGCACAGAGCTAAAGCTGTCTGAATTCAGCAGCTTTTTTTTAATGATCATAAAAGAAACCCCTTTCCCATGAAGGGAGCTAGGGCTGGATTGAGCTGCCCAATTTCAGATGCTTCAGGGTATCTCACTTGGCATCCAGCTGCTGGTCAGAAAGTGCGGGGCTGACTTTATAGATGCTGCCAGTCCCATGTGGATGTTTTGAAGAAATGAAGTACTGAACTGATTCCATAGGATGGAGTTTGGTTTGATGCCAAGACACCAATGCAGGTGTCTGCATCTGAGGTCCATTAGAGACAGTGGGGAGCTATTCACTACACTTGACTGCACTGGAACCTCAGCTCAGGTGCAGGTTAAAAGCCATTTAGTGGACAAGCTATCAAGAGTCTCTCTAGGGGTAAACAGAATCACTCTATAGACTCCATTGAGCCTTCTTAGACAGGTAGGCAACTGAATTTTAGGTGCCTTGACCTGGAGCTAAACCTCACCTTGTATTTGGTCAGATAACAACTTCAGTTGATGCATCTATTCCTTTCTGAAACTTCATGAGGCAAAAAAAGTAGAGGAGCTGAAAGCTAAGAGAGCTCTAATGAAAAGCTGGAGCAATAATAGGTATGTGACCTTGAGAAAGACCTGGAAAAGGCTTGTTGCCAGCTAAATGCTGTTCTCTGCTGAGGGAAACAGGCTTTGTTAAGTACACAAGCCCACAGAGGATGCCAGGATTTTGTTAGCTACTTGGGCCAAAGAGCAAGACTTACCTATCCTTTACTCTTCATTTCACAAAACAATGTAGTACAGCAACTTTCACATGAGTGAGTTGTGGCAAACAGCGCCACAGAAAGTCAGGGAATGCTATATCTGCCAGGGAAATCCTCAGATTGGAATCCAATTCTTTGGATCAGAATTTCTTTAGAAGTGGCTGCTGCTTATGATTATATTCATAGAATCATAGAATGGTTTGGGTTGGAAGGGACCTTAAAGATCATCTAGTACCAACCCCCTGCCATGGGCAGAAACACCTTCCACTAGACCAAGTTGCTCAAAGCCCCATCCAGCCTGGCCTTGAACATTGCCAGGGATTAGGACAGCCACAAATTCCTTGGGCAACATGTGCCAGTGTCTCACCACTCCCACATTGAAGAATTTCCTCCTTATATCTAACCTAAATCTCCCCTGTTTAAGTTTGAAACATTGTAATGTGCAGAAAATATCAGACTATTGCAGGAGAAGCTGTATTATCCACTTTTGGTAAATTCATGGAGTATAATAATTAAAGGGAGACAGGAGTTAGGCAAAAGCTCAGCAAAACAAACTGGTGCTGACATACACAGATAATGTCAACTGATAGCTGGTTGGCATTATGAATTGTTTTATAATTAGGTAATTAAAACAAGTCTGGACAAACTTTAACTTTCAGGAAACTAAAAATACATGTAACTGTAAAATTACATTTAGCCATTAATTTCTTGTCAAGTCTATCATACCTGCTCATAAAATGCTCAATAAAGAAGCTTAAACATGCACAATCTCATGCATGTGCTGCAGTTCAGGCCTGTGCAGCATCAAGGCTATTGATACCCTGCAGGAAGGAGTGAATCAGAGAAGCGGTGAGTGAATCAGAGAAGCAGTGACTGCCCCATCCCTGGCAGTGTTCAAGGCCAGGTTGGATGGGACTTGAAGCAACCTGGTCTAGTGGAAGGTGTCCCTGCCTGTGGCAGGGGGTTGGATTGAGGTGAGCTTTAAAGTCCCTTCCAACCCAAACCATTCTATGAATCAGCCACCCTGGTTTTAGCCAATGCTGCAGAATTGCACTGGGCCCCACCTGCACCACCAGCCTGACTCCTCCTGCGTTGAATTTACAGAACTCCTGAGCACCATCACTTCCTCCCCATGAGACATTTCTAGCACATTCTCTGACCTGATTACAGGGTTAGGTATGATTTGTTGCTTTATAGGTATTGATTTGGAAGAACTTTTTTGTGTTGTTGCTGAAAGGCTCAAGAAGGTTGGCCAAATCCAGGCTAGTTTTAAGTAGTTTTGTAGCCAACGCTCAGTATGTTACTTCTGGTTTTTATGTTCCTGCATACAGACGCAATTTACTTTCCTCAAGTACAGGGAATGATGGTCCTGCTTTAAATGCCAAGAAGCATAGGGGCTCGTGCCTAATGACATGGCTTTACAACATCAGCATATTAAGTGCAGACAATTCCATACAATTTTGGGGGTTTTTTAAGGTGGTTTTATACAGGAGGAGGACAAATGACACCTGAAATTCTGTGGAATTAGATCAATGCAGGATATTGGAAACAATAACTGATTTAGCAATGACAGGTATAACTCCGAACTTTCACTTCTAATGGGTTTGTAGCGGTTTAATGCTTTTGGTTCTGCACCTGCAAATGTTTCATCTGTATCAGGTTCCTTAGCGGAGCTGTAGTCTGCAAGCTGTGTGGCACAGAGCTTTCTGTAACCTTGTTTTGCCTCAGCTGCGCAGGTGGCAAATATAATATAGGCTTCACTCCCTTCACCTGGTTTTGAGCTCTGCCTTCTCTAGAATCTCAGTGTCTGACACCAAATTAAAATATATGGCCAATATATGAAACTGTCAGTATCAAAAAATAGAGTTGGGAGATATAAAGCTCTATTTGGGGCCATGGCAGAACACTGTAAGCATTGAAACTGCCATGAGCACACTAGGGCATATTTGAAATAGAAAATAAATGTAATTGGGATGAGGCTGGGGGAAAATCTGTTTTCTCTAGCAATTTTCCTGAATGTGATAGATTGCAATGTATTTTTCCCATCTGCACCTCAAGAAAAGGGAAGGAATGAATTCTACTAGGCTATTTCATCCAAGGGAGTGGAAATTCACTGTGCACGCTGGAGGAAAGCTCTTACTCTCAAATTCTTGACAGAATAATAGCTTTGTAGCCAGAACTGTAAGAGCAGTAACTGTAATAGTTCCTGAATAAATGAGGCCAGTCAGGCTGGAGGGACTGGAGGTGATTGTACTGCCTTGTCAAACTGGCTGGGGGAGAAGGGTGCAGCATAGAAAAGGGCAGACACAAGAGAATCCACATCTCCAGGGGAAAAAAGGCCCTCATGTATCAGCAAGCTGTGGAGCCAGCTTAGGAGGTATCATGCAATGAGGAGGTCTAAGTACTGAGAATTAGAGAACTCCCTTCACCTTCTGCAAGAGCTGATCCACACAAATTAATACAGATACCTACTCTTTTCACCCTGCAGCAAACAGACCACCACACTGCTCCTGAACCCCCCCGCCTTGCTCCAGTAATGTGCAGTGGGGAGGTGCCAGCTTCTGTCAGCTTTGTTGCAGCTTATTTTATACTAGATTTTTTCCTCCTCAAGGTTTGAGCTGTAGGAATAGAGTGATTGCCATAGAACAGAACTTTTCTAATGAGAAAATAAAATAAGCCCCAGGGCTAGCATAGCACTTGGAAAATGTGAGTCAGGCCCATCCTCAAGCTCAGAAACCCAAAAGCATGTAACAGCAGCTAACAATGTTGCCCAAAATAAATCAACCACAGAGCGGGGGCACCTGACTGGGGGGTGTGAGGGAGAAGTTCTTCATGTTTGTTAATCCTCAGGCTTGGCACATCTGCCACAAACTAAATAAACAGATTGTTATTGGAGTCAGGAAAGGACAAGCTAATGTAAAACAGGCTGAGACAAATGAGTAGCCATAGTGATCTGTCACAGGTAAGCGCTTCTCAGAGGAGTGACTTGAAATGCCAAACCAACCTTCCACCAAAACCCTGGGAAAGTGTTTACCCAACCACTTCATTTTAATCTAAGAATTAGTGACAGCTACTATGAAGAATGCCTATAGAGAAACATAAACACTGCAAACTGTTGTAAATCATACAAGTAAACTTCCCTCTGTGGCTTCTCTGCCATCATAATGCCTGTGTGGCCATGTGCAGCACCCAGCAGTCACACTAAGTCAGGCCTCTTTAAATCAAAAATCATGAATTCTTTAAGTATGGCTTTTCCTTTCTAAATTCCAATATTTTGTGGAATACAATTTCTTCTTTTTCTTCACAACCATTAGAATTATCAGCAGCAAAGAAAATAAAAGGTGGAATTCCTGAATAATCTTAACTCCAACAATGGAGTTTATGATTTTATGGGGAAAAAAAAAAACCCATGGTGCAAGACTAAGGATAAAACAGTGACAGCTGGTAACAAGTAAATGTGCTCATCTTCTAAAGGCTTTCATACTCACAGTAACTGTTAAAGCCAACTTTGCCAGCACTTGTCAGGAAATGCCATATTATTGTTTTCTATTTGTTCCTTGGGTTAGCCCTGGCTTGTTACATTTCAGTCTCAGGATGGAATGTTAAGCTAAGGATCAGACAAACACTGAGGAAACTGGTAAGTACATGTCAGAATTACTGACCCAAATGAACAAATAATCAACACTCCTCACTTTGCCCAAATGAGCAAACCTAATACAGGACACACACAAATACGTGCTCTGAAATTAACTGAATGGGAGCTGTTTCTGGAGTGTCTGAGGAGCATTATGGCAGTATGTTTGCTCTTGCAGTTCATCCAGCCTTAATCATCATCTCATGTTCCTCACTTCAGATTACAACTGTCTAAAAAGTTACTTCTGTCTGAAATGCTCTTAAATTTGGAAAACAATGTGATGGGCTGACTCTGGTTAGACACCAGGTATCCAACAAAGCCGCTCTATCCCTCCCCTCCTCAGTTGGACAGGGTTAAAAAAATGTAATGAAAGACTTGTGGGTTGAGATTAAGGACAAGAAGAGATCACTCACCAATTGCCATAATGGGAAAAACAGACTCGACTTGGGGAAATTAGTTAAATTTATTACAAATCAAATCAGAGCAGGGTAATAAGAAATAAAACCAAATCTTAAAACACCTTCCCCCCACCCCTCCCATCTTCCTGGGCTGAACTTCACTTCCAAATTCTCTACCTCCTTCCCCTCAACTGGCACAGGGGGACAGAGAATGAGGGTTGTGGTCAGTTCATCACATGTGGTCTCTGCTGCTCCTTCCTCCTCAGGGGTAGGACTCCTCACACTCTTCCCCTACTCCAAGCGTGGGGTCCCTTCCACAGGAGGCAGTTCTCCATTAACTTCTTTAATATGAATCCTTCCCACAGGCTGCAGTTCTTCATGAACTGCTCCAGTGTGGGTCTCCTGTGTGGTCACAAGTCTTGCCAGCAAACCTGCTCTATGGGCTGCAGGGGCACAGCCTGCCTTACCATGGACTGCACCATGGGCTGTAGGGGAACCTCTGCTCTGGCACTGGAGCACCTCCTGCCCTCCTCCTTCACTGGCCTTGGTGTCTACAGAGCTGGTTCTCTCACATATTCTCACTCCCCTCTCTGGCTGTAATTACAAAGGGGTTTTTTCCTTTTTAAATATGTTGTCCCTGAGGTGCTAACACCATCACTGATTGGCTCAGCTTTGGCCAGCAGCAGGTCCATCTTGGAACCAGCTGGCATTGGCCTTACTGGACATGGGGGAAGCTTCTGGCAGCTGCTCACAGAAGCCATCCTGTAGCTCCCCTGCTTTCTGCTCAGACTCACGTTGGTTTTATCAGAACTCAGTTTCTTCTTCATGTGTAAAGCTGAAACAATGGCCCTAGAGGCTTTATTGGATCTCTATGATATGGGCTGTTCGGGTATAACAACAAAAACAGATTTATTTGATGTCTGAACAGTCTTAACAGAGTTAAATAGCTTAGATTGCAAATCTTTATTTAGATTTAATTGCAGCAGATTTTAATTAATAGCTGTATATTAAAAGACTTGAGAGTCTCTGATCTATTTGAAAATCACTAACACTGCCAAAACTGCAAACTCATAAAAAGTGGTTCACACCGTGAGATTTCTGCACTGAAGTCATGTGTGCAATTTCTGTGTAAGGAAAGTAATAGCTGTCATTCAAACCCAACAAAAATACTAAAGGGATTTAAAGAGCCAGACCTAGGAGAAAGTCTGAACTATCGGAAGAACTGGTAATGAAGAGACTTGCCCAGTGAGAGCAGCAGGCAACTCCAGTATCAGTTAGATACTGCAAAGTTTCAGAGGCTTCCATGCTAGCATAAGGAGGGATCTAGGAAACATATTTATATTTTAACTACAGAGTTATAATGGCAAAACTGTGCCCCTGGCATGGGTGGGTGCAGCCCTGCTCTGCCTGGCTGCCAACTGCTGGGGTGGGCTATAGCACAGGCCTCCAAGCAATGTGAGGCTGCAGCTTATTTCACAGGTTCCTCTGCAGCAGTGCAGATGCTCTGGTCTACTTCATCTGATGTGCAGACAGGGAAGAAAAAGAAGCTACAATACTCCACTGAAAAGGGGGGAAGCAAGAGCTAAGATCACCTACAATGGCTTAATGTCTCTTCTCCCTTTGAAATCCTTGCCTGCTGCATTCCTTCCATAAGAAGAATGTTCAGAGGTAAAGATAAAAAAAAACCAACCATGTGACTTTTTCTTTTATCATCTTTTCCTTCCTACAGCTCCCCTGCAGATGACTAATTTCCCCTCCAGGCCTCGGGGGGACACCCTGTACACCACGATCCCCAGCTGCTTCAGAAACAGCTCTTCCTTTTGGTAGGAGAAATTTGCCTGGATGCAGAGCGTGCAGCCCATGCGCAGCGTCCCTACTGTGACTTTCTTAGATGTAGCTACTGACCACATGTGCAATGTGGAAATAAGGCCTACAGCTTCCTTTTTGCAGGTAACACAGTACCAGAACAGGATGAAGACTTTGTAACTTCTCTTCTTCTGTCCCACAAATTCTTTAGGTCTGGCAAGGACATCTGACTGTGACCATTGGACTAGCAAGCAGACTACTCCACTTACCTGCTTGACTTCCTTCTGCTCTTGCAAGTGATAGCATCTGCCCAGCTTCCACCACCTGGGTGTGTAGGTCCCCTCCAAGGAATGCCACACAAGGAGAAAATACAGTGCTCAAAACAATACCACACAAATATTCAATGCAATTCAGGGAAAGTCAAACAGTTCCTTTGTATTTGACAACACCTTTTTGATGAGCAGTGAGCTGCAGCTGTACTCTGATACTGCACATATGGAGAGGTCTGAAGTGCCTACAGGTTTAATGAGACCATGAAAAATGAAAACTTAGGGGTCTTTCCTTCCGCATGGAATTCTGATGTGTTTTCTATAGCTTTTGTTTGAATCCTTTTTGAGTTTTTTGACACAGGGCAGGTGGGAATATTAGCCCTCCAGAAACAAGTTTTGCAGGGAAATCTAATTACATACACTGTATTTCAACCCAGAGCACATTTTACAGCCTACTTTGAAAACAAAGCTACTAGTTATGGTGCTATAATGTTATTACCGATGTTATAATAGGGATTTTGTGTCTGACCTGACTCCTATCTCAGCACTCTATCAGTTTGGTTGGCTTTTGCAAAGTCTGATTAAGCATTAACTCAAAACATAAATCCTAAGGAATTTTCCCAGTCACTTTGACATGTTCTAGTTTGCTGCCATGCATAAAACCCCCATGCTACCAAACCCTATGCTCTCGCTTTAGTGAATGAATGCAAACACTCTTGGAGCCATGGCAAATACAGACTTTTACAGGGAGACATTTAATTTATTCCAGCTGCATAATTTCTCCTCTATTGCCACATCCTGTATTTTCCTAATCAAACCACCTGTTGTTTCAGATAAACAGCTAAACCTACTATCTGCCTGGTTTGAGTTTATAATTCAAAGAGCATGTAATAACAAGATGGTCATTCAATCTCTATTCTCCAAACAGATAACTAAACTCAATATTCAAATGAAAGACAAATGTTCAGTTGGACAGAGAAGCAGCTGGAGCAGCTTGGTAGACTGCATTCCTAGTGGAAGGAAAGTCCTCTGCCTTTAAAATCTGGGCTGGTCTCACAGTTACAAACACACCCTTAGGAAACAGCAAACATTCTCCCAAATACGGGGAACTGCGCACAGTTTCCAAATAAGGAATTCTCCATGGAGCCTTAAACAAAGGAAATAATCTTCTTTTCCTACTGTAAATTAAATGAATCATTTTCCCCTAGAGGAGACTAAAGTATACTTTCCTAGATGAACACATTCGCTTCAGCATTTGGAAGTTCCTATGCTTTCAGTTTTGTTTTTGCAAAAGGATAGAGGAATGATGTCTCAAGTTCCAGAAGGCAGACTTGTTTCCCTAGCTTCTTTATATTCTCTGCTCCACTTGCACTGGGAGAGCCTGCCTGTCTGCAGAGACAAAATTAAAAGCATTTTTTTTTAAACACAAACTATCTTTCTGAAGTCTGTAGAGAATACGTTCATATGACAAATATTTGTTACCACTCTCAGAACAAAGGGACCAAACCCAGATGTGTGTAACTCATTTAGGAAAGGAGGAAATAAAAAAAGCCTCAACAACTGTCTAATCTGCTTTTGCTCCACTAGCCTTTTGCTGAGTGTCAGGCTGTAGAAACCTCTTGGAATCAAGGTCAAAGATTGCTACACTCGCATGGATTTAAAACACCACCACTGAGCCTGTAGCTGAGGTACCCTCGCCTTACAGATCCAGCAAAGCCACCTCTACCTCCCTGTTACTTGTGAGCTCTTGGACAGATCTGACAATGTCAGTTACACACAGATCTGCAGTTCCTGTCTGGATTTCAGATTTTTCTCTTACACTAGTGCTTTGTATCAAGTTCTTACTTGCAACTTTCTGAGAGCTGTTTTAGCCCACAGGCAGACCTCTCAATTACTGTTGCAAGATCTCCCAATAAAATCAGTACATAATTATTAGTGATTTTTTTTCCCTCCTAGATGTTGGTAAGCAATCAAATTTAGCGAGGGCATGGCCTCTGACCAGCCTACACCCTAAATATCTCCCTCATACCCTTGTGGGCTGCTGGCTGCTCCAGCCAACTCAGTCCTTGGAAGGTGCCAGCAGGCCTTTTAGTGATGCTCCCCCAGGAACTGGCTTCAAGAACAAATACAGCAGCATTAGACTCTATAAAGAAGGCAACACTGCTGAATTTCCATGCATGTCATCTGACACTCACTTTCCATCTCTAAGCTGAAGGCTCAGTTCACAACAATGTTTTTCTGCTCCAGCAAGGACTGGAGTTCCTCAGACTTTTTTGCTGGTAACAACAGTACAGTCAATAAACACTGTGAAAGGAATACTGGGAGGAGTGAAAAGGTTGGTTTGGCTTCAAGGAAAAAATGCGCTCATTCCATAAAGTTTCCTTTTCTATTTGGAAAGAGGGGAAAGGTGGAGAGGAGTAAGAGAGGAGATTCACACATCTTCCATTTCACTTCTCTGCGACACAATGGAGGGAGCTGGGGTTCTACATGTGACCTTGAGCGCTGGACAAACGCCACCCCAGGCACTGCTGCTCAGTTACCTTCTTTGCTGTCACTCAGCAGTGTTCGTCCCTGGGAAGGCTTGCCAAGCATGTTCTTGCCTCCTCCTTCCACCCACCCAAGTTTCCCTGGCAGCTGTGTCTTAGCCTTGCTCCAGCCCTTAGGATGTCTCCACCTACCACTTCCTGCTATGAAAGCCCTTCAGATTTATACCACATCTGCTAATGTGGATAAAGAGGCACCGAGTGCGGAGCTGTACCACCTCTCAAAGGCACAGATGTAGGAAGGGATGCAGAAGTGACTTTATGTCACTTGGCAGCTCTTTTTCTGCTTAGATTCTAGGGGATCAGCACACTTCAAAAACTAAAGCTATTTTAGCAGCCCTTGAATTCCTTGAATCAATTCCAGCAGGCCCTATAGCACAGTCACCACAGTGAACACTCCCTGTGCAGCAACTACTGTGGGGGAGCATTTATGACTGTCCCATACAGCTCTCCAGATATGACAGTTCTCCTGCTACAGTTGTGATCATCCATGAACTCTTCAGCTGTAATAACCTGGCCTTGACGTGATCACCAGTAACTGTTAGGGTCCTTATGCCATCCCTGTGAGTACAAATATGCAGCTGTAGTCTAGCTAGGTGTAGAAGTGTGCAAACGCTTTTAAGAGAGAAGGAAGCTGGGGGAAGGGGCAGGAAGGTGAGAGCTGTATAGCTGTGTGAAGATCAAAAACAGGAGGTGCGAAGAGACATGCTTTTTCGGCAGATGTTCCACAGGAAGCTCAGCAAGGAAGAAGAGTCTGCTTCAGACTCCCTCTGACATCTTTTCTGTGGGAAAGGTAGTGAATTAGCTCAATGCACCATTATTTAAGAGATGGCTTGTTCCGTTTGCTCCATTCCAAGTTATTAAAAACACAAAAAATGAAATAAACTTTCCAGAATTTCACCCCATCAGTGACTTACAAGAAACAAACATTGTACCATTTTCTTTCTAGCAGGTATGTAACTGAATGTTGCAAAACTGCAATGTGTGGGCTGTAGATGCTTCAGGGAACTTAAGACAGAAAACTGTCCCCACTGGATCTTAAAACACAGAAACATTTCTATTACTAGGAATTTCTCCCACTTGTACAAAAATGAGCTTTGATGCTTTGAAATTTAGCTCTTTTTATTTACCTCTTAACTTTACAGCATGAAAGGGTTCATAAATACTATTATACTCCAAACAATGTCAAAACAATGACTGTCAAGATTCCTAAAAACTGTCATTTTATGACAGTAGGCAGCAGGGTCAGAAGAGAGAGAGACAGAGAGACAAAGAGAGACGCTCATTTATTAAAAGCTGAACATTATACAAAAGCAAATATATGACTCTAGTAATGTAACTCTCAGAAAATACATGCTATGAATCCTTTTGAACCCCTCAAGACTTGTGTGTGGAATGCAATATGTGCCAGGGGCCCAAAACAAAGAACATACATACAAATTTTTTAAGGAATTAATTTAAAATACTATGGGATCCCTGCATGTGGTCTAAATTACTCTGATTGCAAATTCAAGGCTCTTTACACTTGAGATGAATAAAAGCAAGTTTCTTCTATTCCCAGAATACAGGAATAGAGCTGTGAAATGAGTGATGTCCATCAAAATAAAGGTCATGTGAGAATTCTGAGATTCTGCTCGATTACATGATAAATCAGGCCTTTCTCTCCTCACATTTACTGGCTTTCTTACATTAGGAAAACCTCATTGCTGACCAAAAGCAAATTGTTGTGTTTGGTTTGGTGTTTTTTTTTTTTCCCAAGAGACAAAAGATTACAACATTTCCTATCCACCCCACATTTCTGTCTCTTTTTTCCTGGAGACCATCAGAGTCTCCACCACGCCAGTCTAATTGCCATGATAATAAAACTATGCCCTGCTTAGTTTCTGAAAGACAAAACAGGATCCAAATCCAGGAAAGGGTTCATGGCGGTGAATCAGTTTAAAGAGACTTCCTCCAGTCCAGAGTTAGTTAAGATTCTGAGCCTCAAAGATTTAGATGTCTAACTTGTATTTAAAGGTACCTAATTACCTTGAAGAATCTGAACCTAAGTCCCTTGGGGTTAAGTTGTGGCTCCCTCCTTAGCATTTCCTACAGCTACTTCAGAGAGAACTCTGTTCAGTTTGCTGACACTAGGCATCTCAGGAGGGAACCGGTTTCTCATTTCAAACCTGTGGATGCTATTAGGTATAAGGGCAGTTAAAAGCTAAGGTGCTTCAGAGGAACTGCTGGCACCTTTTAAATCACCAGCGTGAATTTAACTTCTTGTTCTGACTTTGCACACCACCCACTTACACACACCACCTCCCGCCCCTTCTTGTTATGCTTTCCACCTTCTCCATGCTTAAAGACAGCAGCTTCTTCCATGAGCCCTATATAACAAGCTGCCTTCCTTTAAGAAGCAGCAGGCTTTTTCTTTCCTCTCTTACTTTGCAACATCCTTGCTTTGGAACCCATCCAGTAAGCTCCTTAAGCATAGAGTCACAAGTACTTAGCACAGAAGGGTATTACATTAATAATAATAATTAATAGCCCATAAATGGAACCTTAAGGGATTTCTAATCTTCACACGTGCTTGGAAAACAACTTTTTGAAACTATTTAATTTGGGTGAGAGTTCTTAGCAGCAACATAATAAGCAAAATATCAAACAAGTTTGTACAATTACACAGCCAAGTGGGCTCCAGCACAAGGCAATATGTGTATATAGTTCAGCTGTGGCAGAACATTGCCCATCCCCAGATTCCTGAAGCTGATTTTTAAACAAAGTTTGCAGGGAACGTGTAGGATGTGCTGCTCTTCTGTACTGCTCACTTGAAACTGGATGCCAGGTTGGACGAGTGAATCATTTTGGAAGAAGTGGGCTCCTTTACATTTCCTGGAATAAGAAATGACATAATGTATGCAGTTACACACGCTAGCAATACACTGTTGATGGCCTATTTTAAATGGTTATGATTTTTTTACGCTAAGTGATGTTATAT
This sequence comes from Psittacus erithacus, assembly GCA_009867235.2. Taxonomy (NCBI): domain Eukaryota; kingdom Metazoa; phylum Chordata; class Aves; order Psittaciformes; family Psittacidae; genus Psittacus; species Psittacus erithacus. The sequence goes on along the minus strand of WYDI02024059.1, from coordinate 2,016 downwards.
ATCATTTCAACAATGCTGGTGTTTGTAAGGATATTTTGTTCTCCATTTTCATGGAGGATTTTAGTATCGAAGTTGTGAGCACAACGTGCAGAATCGACAGTGCTGCTGGAGTTTCTGGTCTTGTGACTGAAATGCTGCTTATGTATAAAAATAGATATCCTTCAATAGTGATTTTTGCCTCAGACCAATTTGACTACTTTACCCCCCTGCTGATCGGCAGTGGGACCTTTGAAGAGATAATAATCACTGAGTTTTCCATGAAATACATGTATTTTAGTAAAAACCTGGATGGTTGGGAGTGGAGTATTGGCCTGGGCTCAGGAAAGAGCTGTCCTGGAAACTTTAAATCCCAAAAGTGGCTAAGACACAGGGCACAAACCCTGTCCCTGACACAGCAGTAGTTGGCTACTACTTTCCAGTTCCAGCACCCCGAAGCCACCGGCATGTTTTCCCCAGGGACCTGGAAATCTGGGGAAAGCCAGCCCCCCTTTGGGAAAACCAAGCTGCCACTGGGAGGAATGGGGAAAACTGCTAGCTTGGAAACAGAAGCACTGAGGCGTCTTCTTAGGGCTGCACATCTCTCAAAGCCCATCCCCAGATCTTGTGTGTGGGATAACACAGGATCCTCTGGGGTGAAAAACAAAAGATTTGCCCTTATCAGCCCTTCGTTTCCCTCACGTTTTCCCTCCAGGCTCCTCCGAAAGGTCTCTGGATGCGAGGACAGGGCCAGGCCGGCAGCGTTCCTCCCTCCCCCAGCAGCGGGAAGGAAGGCGGCCAGCGCCGCCACAGTAACGCCATTCCCCTTTGTGGAACCGGGGGGCGGTGGGCGCGGCGGCCCCGCCGCGCCCACCGCCCCTTCCACCGCCCCTTCCGTCCCATCCCGCTGTGGGAGTGGGAGAAGCCGGCCCAAAATGGCCCGTCATGGGGTCTCCTTGGCGCCGCTCCGCGCTGGTTGTGTGTGTGTGAAGGGAAATTTGTCCAAATTTAGTCAGCGCACCACTTGTTGTATTTATTTATTTTGAACAACCCAGGGAAGCGGCAGCGGGCCGAGCTGGTGCGGCGTTTTTTCTGGCTGAAAGAGAGGGCTTGTATTTGAGGCGGGGAAGAGGCGCTGACGGGAGGCTGGCGGGGCGGGAGCTGACGGGGATGGAGCAGTCGGTGGAACGGAAAAGAAGGAGGGGTCGGGCAGGATCTAATGTGGATGGGGAGGCAGATAAAGAAGCCAGAGCATAAAACAAGCAAAGGCAAAGAGAAAGAAACACATTGTGTTGAAGCTGAGGAATGTGAGGTTTGCCTGGGAAGGGCAAAAGCAGCAAGGCTACTACTCTTCATCAGCTGCCATTCGCCTCGCAAATGTGGAGGAGGGCCCGTTGCCCCTCAGGGTGCTGGCTGACACAGCTGCACAGCCTTCCACCACCACCTCGGTCCATCTCTCCTCATTCCTTCCTTGTGTTGCCCTCTGCTCATCCTGCCCAAAAAAGGGCAAGGAAGCAGAATGATGGATGGGCTGGTCACTATGGCAAAACTGAGGGGAATGGGATGTCCCCTGCTGATAGACCAGCTGGGCTGAAAATGTGGAGCTGCACCCATGATTTGCTGTTCCTCTGATGTCAAGAAATAACAGCAGGAAACCATCAAGTCCCTCTACCACTCATCTGTACACAAGATGGCAGTTTGCCACTGGCAGAGGTTAATCCTCCAGCTCAAATGGCAGAAGGGCATGTTGTGGAGTTAACAGTGTTCACCAAGCCTGCTAATGATCATGCAGTAACATACATGAATTGACATGATGGGATGAGTGTCCTTTCTTTGCTTTTAATACAACCTGCAAAATTATGATGCTCGATTTAACCTCTTCCTGTATATATTCATAGAATCACAGAATAGTTAGGGTTGGAAAGGACCTTAAGATCATCTAGTTCCAACCCCCCTGCCATATATCCAATCTAAACTTCCCCTGTTTAAGTTTGAACCCATTACCCCTTGTCCTGTCACTGCAGTCCCTAATGAAGAGTC
>WYDI02024058.1:13614-28904 GCA_009867235.2 Psittacus erithacus | reverse complement strand
TTTGCCAGTGAAGACTGAGGCAAAGAAGTCATTAAGAACCTCAGCCTTCTCCAAATCCAAGGTAGCCAGTTCTCCTGATAGCTTCCGGAAAGGGCCCATGTTGTCCCTAATCTGTCTTTTATTCTCTATATGCCTACAGAATCCCTTCCTGTTATCTTTAATATCCCTAGCCAAGTTTAATTCTAACTGGGCCTTCGCTTTCCTAACCTGGTCCCTGGCTTCCCTGTATTCTTCCCAGGTCTCCTGTCCACCTTTTATAAGCCTTCTTTTTCCTTCTAATTTTCCTCAGCAGCTCCTTATCCATCCAAGGAGGTCTCCTGGCCCTCCTGCTGCACTTTCTTCTAGCTGGGATGCAACGCTCCTGAGCTTGTGGCAGGTGATCCTTTAATATCAACCAACAGTCTTGGGCCCCCTGCCATCTAGGGCTATATCCCATGGAACGTTACTAAGCAGGTTCCTGAAGAGGCCAAAGTCTGCTCTCTTGAAGTCCAGGGCAGTGAGCTTGCTGCAGGCCCTTCTCACTGTCCTGGGGATCTCGAATTTGACCATCTCATGATCTCTGCAACCAAGACTGCCCTGGAGCATCACATTTCCTACCAGCCCTTCCCTGTTGATGAGCACAAGGTAAGCATGGCACCTCTCCTTGTCAGCTCCCCTATTACTTGCAGAGGGAAGTTGGGGCATCCACAACTTCTCCAGGCAACCTGTTCCAGTGCCTCACTACCCTCACAGTAAAAAACTTCTCCCTATTAACTAATCTAAATCTACCCTCTTTCAGTTTAAAGCCATTAACCCTTGTCTTGTCAATCCTTTGTCTTAAGAGTTGCCACATGCTTTCTCTAATTCTGGTAGATCTTGTAGATTAAGAATTCAAGATCTTGTACTGATCTGTTCACAGCTTTTATTCAGTCCCCTTAAAAATTGCTGCATAAGGGCTGTCATAGTTAACTTGCAACTGTAAGACTGCTTTGTCATCTTTGTAAATAACAACATCCAGAAAAAAAATAACAATCGTATCCGTTCTTGTTTGTGATCCCTCAAGTTCACTGCCAGTACATGTCTGAAGTTCTAGGCTCTTCCTCACCTCCTTGGAGGTAAAAGAATGAACAAATACAGCAGAACATATATCCAGAGAAGAAAATCCTGTTATAGTTTCGGATCCTTTGTTACTCACATCAACTTCCCCCCTCATGAGTAAGACAGCATTCAGTTCCCCACTGATCTGACCTGCAGTCCCTCCCCACTCATAAGGGGTAGATCCTCCCTGCTTGAGAAAAGACCTACTAAAACTGATTTATCCTTTACTGCCTTCTATTAGTTATGGTTCCGTCAGGTTTGTTACAAAAAATACCTCAAGCTGTTTCCCAAATCCAAACCCACACAAGGTTGTCAGAAGAGATTGCACTGTCAAACTTATCAATATATCAGTTACAGTGGTGAGTCTCAGCAACTTTTGCAAGAACCAGATTGCATAGTGGGTCAAGAGCAGTTCAGACTTCTCACAGGCCTCATCATATTATCACTGCATATAGAGCTATAAATCAGTTTGAGCAGTCTCTGTATTTTCAAAGGCATAAGATAAATAAGCAGGGGTGACTGATTTCACATGGCAGGAAAAAACCACCTTCTTTAGCTCATCCGCCTTCCCACCTACCCTTACACCAGAGTACCCAGCCCAAAGACCAGCATTCTGAGCTAAACCCTCACCCTCCCTCACTCACCTAAAGTCTTCTTCATAGTCAGATCCCAAGCTTCATCACTACCACATCCACAGACACACACCATGCAACTCTGTAATGCAAGAATTAATTCCCCCACACTAGCCACAGACTGAAGGACATCCTCAGCTGCTCTCTAGAGATCCAGGGTTAGTCCTGGGACCAGTGATTCAGCTCCCATGCTTGGCTTCCACAAAACACAATCCTGCTCCTGACACAGTTATACCACATGCAGTAGCAACCAAAACTATAAGAATTTATGGATGGTGTTCATGTTTTGTCTTCCATTTCTGCGCTTTGTGAAAAATCCCTCAGATGCAAGAACACGCAGGGCTATAGGACAGACATTTCTTCTCCAGCAATGGTACCCTTTCATTTCCTCAGCAAAAACCCCAGAGGATTTTAGAAGAGCAAGTGCAAAGGAATGGAAAAGAGGTTATGCTGATAGAGTCCCACAGACATGTGCTGGGGAAGGAGGGCAATACATCATCTTCTCCCTCCAACACATGGCTGGAAGCTGGCAAAATGCTGGACAGAAAGTTTACCAGAAAGCCTGCCTTGGCTTTATACCAGAATACTTGCTGCGAGTCGTATTTATCTCCTACTGGCAGCTGCTATCAGCTTCTCTCCTGTTTTAGGAAAGCCCAATGCAATTCCTCACCTGAAGCAGCAAGCACAAGTAGGAACACTGCAACTCTCCTTGTTCTGACCTGGGCCACTGAAATAACTGAAACACTGATCCTGGCTTTTGCAGTAAACTGTGACAGGAAAATTACACCACCAGCTCTGTAAGAGCCTGAGGCTGAAAATAGATGATTGCTTCAGTATTGGAGGAAAATCCAGCAAGTGTTAGGGAAACCTGTGAGCATCTTCAATTCCAGTTGGCTCAGTGTGGGGCACTCTTCCATTTGTCACGTTGAAGGAAACACAGTGCTTCTCTAACTGGGCAGGCAGCACTTCCTCATTCCCTTACCCTCAAAGCAGCAGAGATCATTGCTCTCCAGCTCTCTGCTTCCCATCTCCATTAAACAGCATTTTAAGCTGGGTGGTCTTGTTTGAGCCATTCTCATTAAGCTGTGTAAATACTCAGTCTGGCCAACCACTGCTTTCATGGCTGTACCAGCTGGTCACAAAAACTGACACACATAAGCAAGCCAGAAGAAATTCTTTTCTGTCTGTGCAGGAATTTAAGCTTACGGATGATTCACAAATGCACGAAATAACAATCCTCTAAGTCTCCCATCATAACCATATATACTTATGTGTACTGACAATCTCCCACAAACAGCTGCACATTCACCAAACTTACTGTGACACTGACAGGTTTACCCTCACATTTGCCCAAAACTTCACTTCCACAGAGTATCACAAATCCCAGTTCACAACTGCACACAAGCAGTGATGTAGACATGTCCTCAAACACTAATTCTGCCACTTCCTTTCTCCTTTTCCTCAAACAGGCACAGTTTCCCATACACATCCCTAAGGATCCTTCTGAGCTACAGCCACTGTGCAAATTTCAGCCAACTCTGTGTATGTCCTGAAATGAACTAAAAGGCAACGCCAAACCCTGGGAAAGAAATGAGCATAGCTGTTAAGAAGATATTCAAATGCATGTATTCTTTTATAATCATAGTCACTCTTAGTTAAATCAGAAAAGACAGAAATCTGCAGGAGAACCAAAGCTAAGTAGGAACCTTGTTAAAACAGTGATGACAACAGACTGGCTTGCAGGAGAGCTCTTAGGTTGGAAGGAGTCAGTAAAAACATTGCTCAGAATTCAGCTTTAGAGCACATCTCACTCAATACTTAAATTAAACTGATTAGGCAGAAGACAGGAATATGCTAAACAAATTTACCGATGGTCAGGCAGGAGGTACTGCTAAAACAAAGGAGGAATATCATAAGGATGGGTTGGATCATCTTCAGGACAGAATAACAGAAATGGCACACACTGTAATACTGATCTACCTTCTGACAATGAAATGCCATAGCTACATCCCTTCAAGATAACTTGTCAGCAGCGACAACAGCTCTCCAGACAATCTTGGCAGGCTGCATTCCCTCTGCAGTCACTATCCCCTAGGCACTAAAGGCCTCCCTGGCCACCAGTGAAGATGCCTACCACTGGAGTACCTTTTTCCAGAGAGTTAAAATTGGTAGTTTCTGTGGTAACTTCACCATAAAACCTGTAGCTTCACTGTGCCTTCAAAACTGAAAACAAAACTATGCTGAAGAGAGAAAGGCCAAGCAAGTTTGCCTTTACAAGTTCCACGGAAGTTACATCAACATAGCACAGCAAAGCTCAGTGTCCTTTATTCCCCTTGTTTTAGAGGCACAGATAAAAGAGCCTCTGATAACACACACTGTAATCAAAAGCTTAAGATCACCCAGAAAAAGGTTTTAATTGTTTTGCAATGGCAAAAGACAAAATTTTGCTTATCCTGCAAGCTCCTTGCTGTTGCCCAGTCTTAGAAAAGAAAATGCTCAGAGTGCTCCTCTGACAGGGTGGCCGCCAGCACCAGGCTCTTGCATCTCCCCCTGCAAAATGGTGATGGTATCAATCTCACCACCTCCAAAACACTGGAGGAATGCAGGTACCAAAAAGCTGTTACATTAAGGATGGAGAAGCCCAGGACAGTCTCCCAGTTATGCTGGTTGATCCCCAAATCCTGCAACTACCAAGTCTATCACCTCACTTCCACACTGTCCCTGTGGACTAGGATGATGGAGCTCACAGCCATGGACCAGGCAGTAAGGGTGTCAACCTCAGAGCAGGTGAAGTGATGGGGACCTGCTGGATGAACTAGAGAGCCTGATAACACACAGGGAGAGAAGAAAGCATGGACAGCACTCTGCAAGAAATAATTAACTTCTTTGCCTACATACCACTGAACTTATAAACCCTACAGCCCCAAAAGCAGGCACCATGAGCTACTGTCACCATGTTATACCAGGGGGATCTGACGCAATGGTCCAGTAAGTGATCACTTAAGGGAAGGAAGGGTGAGGGGGAAGGCATCAGGACAGAAACAGCCCCTTCTCTTGTTCTGACCACCCATATCAGTTCTTCAGTCAGAAATCTCTCTTCAAGAGGCAATTTGTCAACCCAATAATTTCTCTGGTATCTGGCCTGTATTTATTTATGCCCAGACCATACCTTCTCGTTAGCACATTGCCCTTTGTTTCTGAGCATCCTTTCTCTGGCCTGTGTGTCAGATGGGCCTCCTATCATACTTTTGTGTGACATGAGGCAAAGGCAGTTCTCCTGATTTTCTAAGCAGGTCCAAGCAGCAGGTCTAAGCAGGTCCAAGCAGCACTCTGTTCATCTTCCATGCAGTTCTGTACCAAGCTGGATCCCACCAGCACCAGGATTCAGAGACAGCAGCATGGGATGAGGCATGAGGAACCACAGAGACAGTCCTCATTTCATATCATGGCAGAAGGTGTGAAATAAACTAATCTGAAGAAAAGGGCAGGCAGGAAGGCAAGAAACAATGGGGTTTACATTTAATTACATTTAGAGACAAGGATTTTTTATTTCTTTTTTTTTTTTTAATTCCCCTCTTTCTTAAGTATACAGAAGAGCAAAAAGGATAATCTGGAGCTAGGAGCTCTACTGAAAACCAAAAGAGCTGCAAAAGAAATTAAAATGAGTTCAATATTTATACAGTGTGGCTCTAATTTAATTAACAGACCTGCAGATGTACTGGGAAGATCAGCAACCTACCTCCTTCCCCTGAACCCTCTTATTCTTTGTTATCACTCCAAAATTTGTAGCTAATTACCAACACAACTTCAGCTTCATCTGAAAAGAAAAAGGAAAATTGGGGGAAAGTAAAACAAGAGTTCAACCATCCTTCCTGGCATGGCTATCATCAGGTAAATACCGGAGATCAGCATTCATTTTTACAGAAACAAACAAAAAACCCCAAAACTATAACCTCAGATTCCTACTGATAAACCAGGGAATTTCTATGGTTATATTCAATATCTGACACCAAATGTCTCCTCCAAGCATCCCTCCCAACAGTCAGTGCTATCTTAAGTGAGAGTGATGTCTGCATAACTCAGTGTTGCAAACCCTTACTCCAGCTCTCTACCATCTACTGGAAACTACAACCCTGAGTTAGGCACTAACCCTCCCACGGATGTACAGAAAGAGTTGAGTGTCTGTCCTGGGTTCAGCAGTAGCAGTCATTTTTCTCCTTCTTAGTAGCTGGTGCAGTGCTGTGTTTATGACTTTCGGTCTGGGAACAGTACTGATACTACTGATGTTTGTAGCTACTGCTTAGAATGTTTACACTGACCAAGGACTTTCTGAGCCTCATGCTCTGTCCCAGGAGGAGGGGAAGAAGGGAGGAAGCAGAGGCCAGACACCTGACCCAGACTAGCCAAAGAGGTATTCCATACCACAGCACATCATGCCCAGGATGTAACGGGCAGTTACTCGGAAGGGCAGGAGATTCTGCTGGGGTGGGGCTGGGTATCGGTCGGTGGTGAGCCGTTGTAGTATCTTCTCTTGTTATTTCCTTTATCATTATTATCATTGGTGGCAGCAGCAGTGGTTTGTGTTATACCTTAGTTAATAGACTGTTCTGATCTCAACCTGTGGGAGTTGTATTCTTTCGATTCTCTTCCCCATCCCTCCGGGAGCCAAGGGAGGAAAGAGGGGGGGGGCGGGCAGTGAGCGGGCTGTGTGGCACGCCGTAAACCACCACAGTGTCAAAGGGCAGACCTGCTGCATTCAGACAGTATTAGATTTCTCACTGCAGGGAAAAAACCAGGTACGCAAGTCCTGGCCAGTGAGCATCCTAAGTGCTAAACTGTAGAGCCAGGTTTACACTTGTATGCTTGCTTGCTGTCACTCTGCTCCCAAACATCAGCAATATTTAATTACTTCAAGTAGAGAACAGTCTTCAGTAAATGGCAGAAAAGTTATACCTTCCATTACAAAATTATTTGCTGGCTACAGTAGACTGAGAAATGCTACATAACCAATGGCTTCCACAGGCAGGACATGCGTTTCAGCTACCAGGACACCAGACAAAAAGGAAGGCTCCCATCATTTCCAAGTACGGTCTAGTACTATCCTCCTGAGAATGACTGTTAGCCTAAATTATGGATCCCAACAGACACAAGATGGGCACTTGTGCTGACCAGCACTGTCAAGAGAAAATAACTCTACAAAGAGCTCTAGCACTTCAGGAAACAGAAAACAGCAGCCTAATGACCTCCAGCATCAGGCAGTAGTGAGGAAAACAAAACAAAACAACCCCAAACAACCCCCTATAAAAGCCACAACAACAAAACCCTCATCAAAACAAACACAAAAGAACTCGGAAGATCTGCTGAGGATTTGAGCACCTGAGAGGCAGTCAGATGGTACCAGGTATCAGTATCTTCCTTTGTGGATATAGCTGAAAGTCTTATTTGCTTATGTTTATCACAAAGCTCCATTTTATGAGACTGCATAGAAATCCCTAGATGTATCTCCAAACACAGGGATGTATGCAATTTTTTGTACCCAAGATTCCAGACACCCCTTAATGTAGGCAAGAATACATAAAACTTGAGTAGTGCCCAAGTCCTCCATAAGAATGCATTACACCTGCCTGTGTCTCACTTGTTCTCACCCTGGGGTTGAGAGAGGAACAGAAGACACCCCTTGATAGAGCATTGCAGGGAATTCCCAGAACAGTACTTCGTGTAAGGCTAACCTGCAACAGAGATCCTCTCCCCTACCCCCAGCTGAAATGTAGCGATACGCTCAAATTCATGCCAGTAGTTAACAGCAAATACAGGTAGTATCTTTCAATCCCCATTCTAGCCATCAGAGACAATCTCTTCTTGTATCTTCTCTCCTGCCTTTTTCTGATCTAAAGTACTTACGTGGATCTTGAGTGCAAAATATTACCTGGACCACCTACTTGCTATGGATGCTTAGTTGTCCATACAATTTCTTAGCCCCTACAGTTTTAATTCAAGAAGGCACAAAACTACTTTGCAGGGAGAAAGTAGAGGTCAACGGCAGAAAGAGAAGCAGAAAGGGGAAGCGAATTTAAAACCAAAAACATTTGGAGAGAGGGTGGATTCTCAGATCTCATGCCCTTTATAATAGTACAGCTGGAGAGACTGCTTTCTGCCTTGCTCACAAAGGCTCCCAACCCATCTCTTTGCTGATCTCTTTTTGTTTTGATTGTTTCTTTTCACTGAAGATCTTGTTTTCTCTCTTGTCATCATTGTGGGCTTTTTCGCTTTTCTCCCTCAGAGCAGCTGTCACATTTACTCAGATCTCATGAACCACTGTGCTGCGGGTGCATGTGATTAATTATACCATTAGCCTTCATTAAATCAGTGGATTGGCACTCAGGCAGAGAGGCAGCAGGACCAGAAGGAGAAGCTACTGAGAGCCAGCAGGGTCTGTGTCCTGCAGTTTGTGTATATGTTGGGCACGTGAGGCTTTTGTTCTCAAAACCAGTAATATCTGAGTGGGTTTTGTATTTTTGACAAACCACAAAGCTTCTGCTTCAATGTATGCATGGCTCAGTTTAAATAAAAACAAACCTACAAAACAAAACACAAGGTTGTGGAACATTTTACTATCCCTACTGCAGCCTACTTTGTTTTGTGCAGTACAGACAGATATAAATCACTGTGCTGACAATGGCTTTGGTCCTCATGCGACTCTAAGGAGTTAAACTGTTCCCTGAAGATGCCGGCTGCTTTCCTCCAGCCTTTTACTGGATCACCAACTGTCCAGTAAAGCATGCAGTTAAAAATGCGTCTTCATACTTCACAGAGACAATGTGTTTGGTCTTCCAGCAGCCTAGGGAAGGGGGCCTTACGGGAAGCATAAGAGACTCCATTTTGCTTATAATATGGAATTAGCCTCTCCCATGCATGTTCTCTGATGCTCAAAGATAAAACTATTTCTATTCAAATTGCACATATTCATCTCAGCTGTTTCTACCTAGCTTGATCTTGCCCCATAATCAAGACCAAGTTGTAAACACCTTATAAGGATATAAAATACAGGAATCTTACAACTCTTTACTCTGCAATACCGGGAGTTATTTTGTGCCTTAAAGTTATGACATGTTGCTGTTCACTTTGGAGGGTTTCACTACACATGCTGTTGGACTTTCCCCTCTAAAGCTTTCCAGCAGCTAAAACCACAAAGTTCAGTTTCTTACATAATGATATTTTAGTTTACTAGTCATTGATGAGTCTCTCTGTAAAACAATCTGAGAAATAGGGTTATAAGAATAACCATTCTATTTATATCACATGGTTTAATAAACAGAGAAACCTAAAGCAAACCAATTCTCTCCAAAACTGTTATTTTTGTTTTAGTCACCCCAAATGATCCATCCCAAAGCTCATTCTTAGCAGTTTCAAATCTCCAAAGTTGGGTTAATCATAAATGTAAATTTTGTTATATTGCAAAAACAACTTTGAGTGCCACAGGTCCCATTGCCAATGCTGCACTAAATCCAGAGGACTCAAAGTAATAGCCAAGGCATGTCTTCAATGACTTCAGACTAGGCTGAAGGACCCCAGAATAAGCAGATTCCATTGACCCCATTTGGGCAAGAGAATACCAGACAGCTCTCTAGGGAAGGGGCAGAAGTGACTCCAACATGGGAAGCTTCAACAGATAGCTTGAGAGACAGAGAGAACAGATAAAAGTCCAATAAAGCAGATGCTGTAAGAGGATTAGAGCAAGCGGATTAGAAGCCTTGAGAATGCAAAGATCATCAGACTCACTATTCCTCTTTAAACTTAATCACAAACAAGTATCCCAACTCCCCCACCTCACCCCCAATACATCATGTCCTTATTTCCTCTCTCCCTCCTCTTTCTCTGCATTTCTCTCTCAACCATTTTATATTCCCAAGAGGTGATTAATGTCATGTGATGGACCTGCATGAAGCTAAGTAGGGGAAGTTTCTAGAAATGTGGCAGGGTCCTCTTAGGTTAGAGGAAGCAGTAGAACTATGGAGCTAGACAAGGACACACCAAAAACCTCGGGTCCTAATAGAAGCTGCACTCAAGTAGATGACAAGCAGGATTGCCAGATGCTGGGGAGAACGCAGGTCCCAAATGGGAGGCTACTGCCAAGAACAGAAACAACTGCTTTTCCAAGCATGCTACTGTTCAAGGCCCTGCTGTTCCTATGACAGCTTCACCTGTTACACTCCCTTCACCTCTCCAAGTCACTTACATAGCTGAAGAGCCCATCAGCATCCAAGCATCCGCTAAAGAACTCTCACCAAGTTACACAACACTCTTCACTGCTCTACCTTGAATCTATCCAGTTTGGGCTGTAGTGTCCTTATATACCAAAATAATTTATCCACAGGATTTTTTCAACAGTCTTCTAGGAGTGTTTACAGCTGTAAATGTCAGGAAAAGATCACTATATACTGAGCACCAGCACTGGGAAACTACGAAATGCATCCACAAAGTACGCATGTTTGGCACTTGCATAACTTGTTCAAACCTACAGGCATCCAAAAGTCACAGCATGAAATATTATGCAATTCATAGAATCAGCTGAACTATGGATAGCTCAGTGTTTAAGTGAACAGCTGTGCATATCATACAGATTGAAATAAACTTAAACATAATCTTTTCCAAACAATTATGAATCAACTTATAACAAAGTTTGTATGTCATTCACATGGTGTAAAAACAGCTGAATCAAATAATTTGATGTACTACATAAAAATCCACCCAGTCCCATTCAAAGTAAATCATTCCACAGCATCAGTTTTACAGAGCTCAAGGAAAAACAAAGCAAAAACAGTCTAGAAGCACTGGCTGTTGAAATCAACAATAAAGTCAACCTACATTGACTCCAAAAATGTGAATATTGCATGTGCACATGGATGGCAAATGAACATTTATGTAATGCCACAGGTGGCAGACCTCCTACATATTAAGCCAGAAGTTCTGGAAGAGGAGGTTTTCATCTTCTGGAGAGCACATGCATTTAGACAAACCATACTTTGCTCTAGATATTGCCTATAAACTTCTCTTGACCCCTCCTTATCCTTTCCAAACTGACCTGCAGTTCTGGACACGTATGGTCTTCCTCATGGTGTAGCCTCCATGCCACTATTTAGCCACCTTCTCTCATATAGGTTGCTTTTTGTGCATTGTGCTTAAAATAAATACAAGCAGATCTTTGTTTTCACGTTCACTAGAGGCTACCGTTTAGCTGAAGTCTTAAATCACCACCAAACCCTTCACCTGTGGATAGAGCACTTAGGTGCCAAATGCCAAAAGCAGCTTTGCCCAGGACCAGCAGCAACAGCCATCTAACACAAGGGCTGCCTGTAGGATCCATCCCCAGATTAGGCTCCCAAAACTGACACCAAGAACATAATCATTAGTCCCAGTATTAGGCTATGAGAAGGAGGAGTTAAGAAAGGGAAACTCTCTCTGACATAAATAATTCTATAAAGAATTTCAATTAAATTAATTGATACATGTTTGACAGCAACAGGGAAAAGTTCCACATACACTCACCCAGCCTTGCTTAGACTCTAAATAGCAAACTATACCAATAATACAAGGGAATCTATAAATCTCAGTTGGGCCTGGTGACAGGCACTGAGCAAAGCTATTAGAAAAGAAGGAGATTAACTGTGGCATTCAATTCCTTAGCTCCTCAGTTCCTTCTCTTCTCTTCCTTCTCCAAGGTCAGAACCTCAGTTACTTCCCTCCACGCATACACTTTTTTCACCCTTATGTCCCAAGAACAATGCTTGTTGTATGCAGTGGCAGGCTGCAACACGCAAGGGCCCTACAGAAGTGGCTCAGGGGAAAGCACGACAGCCACTGTCTCTCCCAGAGAAGCCTCTGCTCTAAGGAGAGAGCTGCTTAGCCACTTTCGCATGTGCCTGTTTCCAGGTTTCTCCACAGACTGCATCGCATTTACACAGACCACAGGAACTGAGGTTGATGTCAGAGGAACGTGTTGTTACGCACTTGCTTGACTCTAGAGTTAAAACATACATCAGAAGGCCCCTACAGTCTGCAGGTTTGGCCCAGGCCCATCCCTTATAGGAAGAATTAGACCATTTACCACAATGACTTAAAACATACACATACTACCTCAGCTCTGTACCATCACCTCTGCTGCTGTTTGGGCTTTCCCCACAGAATGAAGAAAAACCAGGTGCCATGGTCTTCCTCCATCAACCTCAGTAACCTGTTGGGTTTTCTTTTCTGCCCCAGCAGTGGGGCTGTGTAGCTGCATGCCTGCAAACCCTGGCTGGCTTCTCCCTCCAATCCTCCTCCAAAGCAGTGAATTTGCCAGGCTGGACACCCAGAAGGGGGCAGGAGAAATCCTGCTCATTGCAATTAAAGCCCTCAGCCAGACCAGGCTTCTCTTCCAACAAGCTGAGAAAGGAGAAGGCCCAGCCCCTCCTATTTGTATGCATGTACCCCCTCCTTAAGTTGATCCAAGTTTCCTAACTAGCCATCATACTGCCATACATAACCTCTACAGCACTCTGAGGGCTGCGCAACGCCACAGCGTTACTCTTGCAAATCAGAGCCTGACAACAGGGAATGTTGCTCTTCTCTAGCCCCTACAGCAATTGGATGGAGCAGATCCAAGTAGCTACCACAGCCTTGTCCCAGTCCCTCCTTGTAATGGAATAAGTATGAAACAGGGAAATAGGGGAAACAAAGACAGCGGAAAATAAACTAGAAACAGATAAAGCAGCAAAAATAGCAGAATGCAGTGAAAGTAAATTCAGCTTTTTCATGGGGACATACAATAGTTCCCCATGACTACTCAAGAAGTTATTCCCTGTAATGGAAAAATATAAATTAGTGGCATCTTTCCTTTAAGAATGAAATCTGTGTTAAAAGCAGAGGCAAGCAGCAGCATTTTACAAGGCAGGGATGCCACAATGCAGCCAATATAAACCTACAATAGTCAATGTAAGCAGAATTTCTGAAGATATATCTTGGTAGGACAGCTGATGAGGGACCAATTAGAGGAAAGTAACTAAGATCAGCACAGCAAAAGGCACTTTTGTTTTGAACTTAGAACTCCGGAAAGTGCTTTGCCAATGCACCGAAAGCTGACCCACTCTTTCAGCCTTTGATAATTAAGCTTTCCCCTACACCCCTCAATCATGAACTTAACCATCCCTGCTATTAGTACACTTCATGCACCTGAAACCTGAGCATCTGCCAACTGCTAAACTACATAGCAACATGCAAAACATCAGAAGTGCAAGCTTGTATTTAATAACATAGTCTGTGAAGCCCAGCACCCTCAGAGATAAAGTAGTGCACTATCTTAGCTACGTCTCTGATGATAATCAGCTCTTTATTATTTTCCAGGGAGTTTTCCTTTTTCTATGCAGGGGGAAGTGGAAAAAAAATACAGAAAATAAAGGGAAAAAGAAGAAAAGAAAAAAGAACAAACAATTCATTTGATGAGGGTTATGGCTCCTGAACTACACTAGCAGAATGAGACAGCAACTGCAAACACAGGAAAACAGCCAGCCACTTTGGTAAGACTGTCGTCTCCTATGACCTGCTGTGATGGAAGTAAGTATCCCCAAGGCCCATCTGAACTCATCTGCTTATAACCACCGTGGCAGGAGCTGTGCTGACAGACTCCCATCTGCTGGTAGATTAGATACCACAGAAGACACTGGAAAAAACAGACTCCATTATTAGAAGAAAATTATATATGTGGGTACACAGACACTACTCATCTAATGCTGACAAGCATGCTAGGGATTCCCTGGGAAATTCTCATCTGCTCCCACTACTGTTACTTTGCAGTTGTCAGATGGAGGGCTTATTTACAGCTCAAGGGGAGAACTTCAATGAACAGCTCTAAACATAGTGAACAATAAGCCATCCTCCTGAAGCAGGACCCACAAATCTACTCCTGAAACCCAGGCCAGAACAACTGAACTTCCTACAGCAATTTTTTGTTACTCCATTACTCACAGAGGAGTGAAATAGTTGCAACTCTATCACCCTGTTGCTGAACTGTCCTCCCATAAGCAGTTCTTATCTACCGAGTCTCTCCACCCTCAGTAGTTAAGTCCCTTAGTACCGTGCAGCTTTCATTCACATCAGTCAGGTTAATAAACCCCTTCAGAGTACAGCCCCAAGTCACGTTTGATAGCTCCCTCTGAGGCGTGATGCACATATAAGCTCTAAAGATTTTCCACAGGAGACCATGATGGGAGATAGGCTTACAGAAAGTGAAGGATGCTTTATTACCCTGCTAAAGACAGAAATCCGGGGCTGCAATTTACTGAACAGTAAGACATGCAAGAAATAAAATTTGTCCAAACACAACAAACAGCAAATGACCCAATCTCGACACCTATCAAGGGAAACAAAGACTTCAGCTGAACAGCTGTCATGCCAGGACAGGCGTTATTACTACTGATAAAAGCAACTAAATCCTAATAAATAAATACATCCTACACAGAAGAAACAGGAGAGATAGGAGGACAGAAGAAACACACAGGGACAAGTATTCATTTGGTATGGGCAAAGACAGACCTGTAACAGGCTGCACATGACATGGTAATTGTGTATGAGAACAGGATCTGACAAACTCAAACCTTGAACATAATACCAACTGGATCCCACTGTCTCCAACATCATTTTGTTTGTTAGTTTTTGGTAAACTGAAGCAGCAGGATTTAGTCGATAGGGCACACAGGGGGAAAACAGGAATTCAGGGTTGTTCCAGCAGATCTGCTGGTAGATCTAGCTAAGGTAATTCCTCTCCCCATGCCTTGGTTTCACTGCACAGCAAGCAGGCACACAGCGCATTTTATGAAGCATTTTCTGTCATAGAAAAGTAAGTCTCTTTTTTCCTTAGAGACTTACAAATTATGACGCTTCCAGGTTTTCATATCACATGAGGCACTGTTTGGCCTTTTTATTACCTAGTTTGTGAGCAGCAAAAGCAAAATAAATCTAGCAAACACTTGGCTTGTCTCCACAATAGAGCAGGACAAATTAAAAACCTCGCATTTATGAGAAGTCCCTCTTGACCAAAACAACCAAGCATCATTCCTTGGATTTTGCCATTGTGTGGTAGGATCACCCGGCAAAAGGCAGAGAAAGCAGGAGCTGAGCTTTTGCCCAAGCAATGACTCAGCATGGCTGCGTTTCAGAAGTGCTGGAGGTGCCGGGCAGCTGTGAACAAGCCTATTCTCATCCGGGAGAGGGCACTGGTAACACACATTACCCAAACCTTCAGGCTGCCAAACACCAAAATGACAGAAACCTAATACTAAATTAAAATATGGATTAATATTGTCTTGATGGTCTACCAATTTGATGACCTGTAAAATTAAATGCTGTGCTCTCCTAAACTAATACAGGTAAGCCCTCTGCACTTCTGTAAAACCAACAGTATTCCTTACCAAGGGATCTGTAAATGCATGCATGTCGCAGATGACACCAAGCTGTGTGGTTTAGCTGATACACTGGAGGGAAGGAATGCCATCCAGAGGGACCTTGACACGCTTGTGAGGTGGGCTGATGCCAGCCTCATGAAGTTTA
>WYDI02024058.1:0-13152 GCA_009867235.2 Psittacus erithacus | reverse complement strand
CATAAAAAGGACATGGAACTGTTGGAACAAGTCCAGAGGAGGGCCACGAGGATGATCAGGGGACTGGAGCACCTCCAACATGAAGACAGGCTGAGGAAGTTCGTGCTGCTCAGCCTGGGGAGGAGAATTGCTGTGTGGACACCTCACAGCAGCCTTCCAGTATCTGACAAGGATGCTGGGAAGGGACTCTTCATTAGGGACTGTAGTGATAGGACAAGGGGTAACGGGCTCAAACTTAAAAACAGGGGAAGTTCAGGTTAGATATAAAGAAGAATTTCTTTACTGTGCAGGTGGTAAGGCACTGGAATGGGTTGCTGTGTTCAAGGC
The DNA here is from genome assembly GCA_009867235.2 of Psittacus erithacus. Taxonomy (NCBI): domain Eukaryota; kingdom Metazoa; phylum Chordata; class Aves; order Psittaciformes; family Psittacidae; genus Psittacus; species Psittacus erithacus. Next base: position 12,825 of record WYDI02024058.1, on the reverse strand, counting down.
CAGTTTGGACAGAGCCTTGGGCAACATGCCCATGGCAGGGGAGTTGGAACTAGATGACCTTAGGGTCATTTCCACCCTAATCATTCTATGATTCTATGAGCTTTCACCTTGTAGAGAGATGTATCTCAATGTGCTTTTCACTGCATACACTCAATCTCTGGCTCTTTCCCTGGACTCCTTCCCTGTTACTCACCCCTTACAGCTATTGCTTGTGACAAGGCACATAAGGCATCAGGCCCAGTGCACACCTACAAAGCAGATTTCCAAGAGAGAGAACACTCAATGGGCATGCCTGCAAAAATATATGTTCTAGAAATTGTGAGTACAGAGCTTTACCTGCAAGTTGTGGTTAATCTTGGACTCCTTTCTAAATTGATCTCTGTAGAGCTGCTGCTGCCCTGCATCTCTTTTCTTTCTTTTCTAGAGGCTTCAAGCCTCTCAGGCCAAAATGAGTTTGTTGCTTCCACACTGCAACATTTGCGATAGGTGTGCATGAAAACTGGCTCATGCCAACACTAGAGATGTGAGGTTATTCCAGATCTTGCACTAGACTAGTGATGAATTAGGACCGATCATCCATGCAGTAACTCACACTCAAGCTACATAAGTCCAGTGTTAGCTCTTCCAAGAGAATGAGATATCTCACTTTAAAGTCCCTCACAAAGTACCAAAAGCAACGCTGCTACAGAAGATAACATTCAGGAGACTCATCAGTTTGCAGCGTCCTCAGCAGCTTTCATTTTTCAAACTTGCCACTAAGGACCTACTTCATCCTCAGCCTCTGAGTCAGCCCGAGCAGCCTCACTTACCAAATCTTGCTCCAACCAGCTGTAAGTTGCTCTCCTCACTGCACAAGAGAACGTAACCCTTGAGAAATAAATACAACTCCTCATGTAGCCTGAGCTGCCAGCACGCAGGTAATGTGTTCAGTGTCTTGCAACAAGCATACAGTCATTCAGGAACCCAAATCTGGATGCCCTGGCCGAGATGTGACTATCGTCACACCTGTCAAGGGTGGGTTGGCTTGTGACCTCCCTGCTTTGTCGGCCCAAAGCCTAAAAGAGGAGTGAAAGAGGAGAGCGCAGTATCTGCCGCCAACAGCAGGTTTGCAACACACGTGGGCAGTTTGGGTTTCATCCAGTAGAGGGCAATACTAACACAGGAAAGAAAAAGAAAATTGCCGCATTTCATGCGCTAAAATAAACAAGTGAAGGAGTTAAAGGCCATGACCTAGGAGCACTGAGCACAGAACAAAGCACCTGGGTCGTCCATGTGCTTGTTCCGTCAAATACCCTTTCCGAGTCTGGCACCATTTGATGGAAGGCTGCCCTGCGCTATATTTCCAGATGCTCGTTTCAGGTGAGATTTTTACTATTCTGACCGTAACAGAAGAGATGGTCTGTCTTGGTCACAGCAGAAATACAAACAAACCTTTTTTATTGTTCACTGATGAAGAAACAGTTCCATCCCACCCTACTCTGTACGTTTGATAAGACCCAAAAGATCAATGCATTATCATTTGTCCCAGACTGGTCTGTTTGTTACTGACCATTTCTCACAGACAACGAGATAAAACATAGCAGCATTTAATGGTAAATGTAATGGAACTGCCTTTTGGTTGTTAGGACCTGAAATTAACTCTCTATAACCAAAGCTTCCACACAGGCACATAATCATCACACATTTCTAAAGCTTGTAACAGTACTATCACAAATTGTCCTCTAATAGCATCCTTCCACAAGTTTCAAAGGTTAGCTCCATATATTTTTAAAAAACACTTTTCCCCTGTTTTACAGCTAAAACTCTCTGCTTCTATAACCTTTCCATCCCATTACTTCAAAATAGTTTGCAAACATAAAGGAGTGAATTCTCACAATAAAGTTTGCTCTTCTTCCACTCAAGAAACACCCTTCTTTAGAGACTAGAAAGTTAAGGCACATGATGTGACTGTGAGTTCCCCCAGGGTCACACCATATATCTGCAATGGAGCAAAGATGAGAACTTTTTCCCTGTCTCCAGTCTTGTATTTTAGACATTTAACCATACTGCTATTCATGTGTACTAGCATGAGATAATTCTCTTTCCTCTCTGAAGTCCTCCACTGTCCTCTGTGGAGCTGGGAGATGAAGAGAAACTGCTTTTCCATTCAGTGTGCTTTGCTGTTATGTTTGTTTGCTTATAAGCAAGATAAGATATTTTATAATGTTTTGCTCATTCTATTTAATTTTTCTTTCTCTAACATAACCACCCAAGGCTACCTTTCCACAGGGTTTTTTAAAAATCAAATAATCACCTCTGAAAGTATTAGGCAAGTCAAGTCCCACAGTGACCAAACTCAGTATTAAGAAATAGCATATTGTGCACAGTTCAGTGCTAGCCAACAGTAATCTACTGAAATCAGTGTAGAAAGGGCTGTTAAAATCAGAAAGTAACACAACTTTTTCATCCAGGGAAATGTACTAGAGATTTTACAAATGTTTACAGGCCCAGATTTCTACATAGATGCTTAAACACCCAGCTTTCATGGACCTCCTTGGGACTTCCAGTACTTGGCAGCAGTAAGATGACATTTATTTCTTTTGTGGATGTGAACCTCACTTCTTCCCTCTGCCCTGCAGCCAGGCAGAACCAATTCCACACAGTGCCAGAGGTGTGAACTCTCTCAGTCTATGTAATGGTAACTTTTTAAGCTAGCTATGATCACGTTTGTGGTAACAACTTTCTTCTAAGGTAGAAAAGAGAAATTTAGACATTGGGTTAGGTACAGTCATACACCTGACAGAACACACAGCCATGACTTAAAAGTCTGTCATACACAGACACAGTTACTGCACATCCCAGCCACACAAAAGTGACAGCCTGTTCACCATTCTTCCTTGCATCAAGACTGAAAAAGAACCATTTTACCACCTGTTGCCATGGATGTTTTTCAAGTTATTATCACAAGAGCACAAAGGACCCTAAATGCCTGGGAATAAGGAGGCCTGGATTGTGTCCCATGTCCACAGCCACACCAAAACTCTCTCCATGTCATCTTGACTTCTCTCTCCCTTTCAAAGTGGAGATAATGACATAACTGCCCCCCCAGCAGTGAGTTTTAATGTTACTCAACTTCATTACTGGTGACATAACATTGCACTATGAGAGAGCAGCAAGGACAGGATGTTAGGGTCAGAAGGGACCACTAAGCCTGTCAGGCTAGCTTCTATTAAGGTTTGACACAAGATACTTTAAAGCATTGCTACTTAAAATATTGGAAGATTTTATGACCACTAATACCCCTGAATCTTGCCACACTACCCCTGTGGTCAACAATTTGCCTCTAACAGGTTAACTAGTGCAGTGATTTGGTGATAGCACTGCTTGTTTGAGTGTGACAGGGTTGTTTCCAACAAAAATAATTGCTAATTTAAATAAGGTATTTTCTTCCTACCACATAAAAGAGAATCAATTTGTGGCATCAGCACTTTTCCTGCCAGCAAATTAAAGACCCTGTAAGTAAGACTGTAAGGATAGGGTAATTGTGTTGTCCTGTATAAGGGAGGCTGAGACAGCAGCAGCCTGTGCACTGCCTAGGGAGGGCAGCGAGCTGCGCTTTAGAGAGAGAACCAGCTCTGTTCCTCCCAGGTGCTCTCCAAGCTGACACGCTTGGTCACTGTCACCATATGAGATAGTGCCCAACTGAGATTATCCTCACTGTCATCTTCCTGCAGCATAAAGCTGTTATTCCTGAGAAATAGTTCAAAGCTGGAAAACAGGCTCAGTCTGAGACCTGGAAAACATCAGAGTGTGTATATGGGGGAGCTTCTATATCACTTACAAAAGCAAACAACTCCTAACGCTAAATAAGGCGATACCAGGCAACAAGCAGTTAGAATGCTTCCTGCATGCAGCTCTGCAAATGCACCTTGGTTTAAATACCGACTCCATCAGCCAGCCCCACACAGGGCATAGGTGCCTTCCTTCATATGTCATTGATCCTAGAAATGATCCCACCATCCCCACACAGTTTAGACACTCTGACCCTGCTCTACAGTCTTGGACCTTCCCCCTTGCCACACACACACATAGAGCAAAACCAGCACACCAGAATCCACGCATCCAGTGCTCCCCTGAGCAACCTGACCACTGTGCAGCACTTCATGCCACCCCTCCCTGCCTCCAGACCTGGGCCATCGCATCCTAGGCAAGGCATCCCAAGCCAGCCTCCCATCCAGCATGTCCCACATGCAAAGAAGACTTCACTTCAGACGCTTGCAGCAGCAGGGGAACTTAAGGGCTCTATTACAGTGCATTTCAATGAACAGCTCACTCATACAGTATGATTTTTTTCCCTCCTCTGTATGAAGCATTTCCTTACAAACCTAAGAACATTTCCTAAACAAATACTACCATATTTTTAAACTTAATCAGTTTCTAGTTCTCTTGTCTCCCTAAATGTAGAGGCCTTTCCCACACATTTTATGCATGTTTAATAAATTCCAAATACGTACCAATATGAAAACTGCTCCAAACTTCATTGCTTCAAGATAGATCACACAATTTGAGTTCTACATGTATAAAACCTAATGCAAAGACTGACTTAATCAGACTCACATTTCACAAATCCAGATCTGCAAGTTGCCAGGTGGTTGGGGCTTACCAGGGCTGCCTAATGCTAACTACCAATATCAGCTACAAACTGATGTTTGGAGTTTAAAGTGTAAACCACATCTAAAGTCATTGAAGTATATAATTCTGTGTGCTTATTCCAGCTTCCACACTGAAAAAATAGCACTGAGTCTTTATTAGAGAAATAATTATGTTTATCACACCCACACACAGATGTAAATAATCTAAGTGCTGGATATATGGCCTAATCCTTTGATGCTAAGGCAAAACAGTATCTTTAACTACCACAGAAAATAAATCAACTACTGAATGAACCAGGAACAAAGGATAGTAAGTGAAATAGACACCTTAAACAATATTTGTGAAAGGCTCTTTGAGTAGCTTTTCTATTTTAGTATTTTCTCTTTAAATTGCCCATAAGGCCAAGAGGGACAAATGGCAGGGTATATTTAAGCAGCATGATTTATCTCCCTTTTAATTTTTAATTTCCCAGTAGAAGTGGCAGTGTTATCTCTAGAAACTCACTTGCTCAGGGGCATTTTTATAGTCTCCAGCTTTGCATGAATTCTCCCTAGAGATAGTAAAGTCCCCTGACTCTCATCTAGCAAACATCTGACTAAATTGCCTATTAGACAATAATGCCCTCCAGCAGGAGGGGAAACACAGCTCTGCTCCTGTGACACTCCCGCCACCCTCCTACAGTGCCTAACACAGTACAGAGAAGACTGCAACAGCCACCAGTTTGGGGGGGAAAAATAATCAGTAGGTGAGGTGACTTCTGAGAGTTCAGACAGGCTCAGAAGCACAGGGGGAAGCCTGCTTGAATGGGGATTTCACAGCTGACTCCTAAGGTTTTAGGGTGTTGTTTTTCCTTCCTCTCTAGCTAGCAAAGGCAACCCAGACCACTGCAGGGTTAACCATTCAGCCCCTGCAGTCCAGCATGCACCCTACAAACTGGCAAATACAAAGCCCTCTGAAAAAGACTGAGATGACACAGCAAGAGACAAATGTCAAACATGCCCTGAAAACGCAGAAACCAGCCCTGCATTCCCATCATTAAATGATCCCTGGCAAACACAGCCTCACTCACAGAAAGGATCCCTGCTGGCCTCTCATCTGCCAGGGCTGTGTATCAGCACAGCAATGCAGCAGGGAAGAGTCAGGAGGTGTCTTCCCCATCTTTCACCCTCCTGAAAAAAGGAAAAAACCCAACACTTCTCCAAAAGGCTAAGTATTTCAAGAGGTGGGAAACCCTTGCAGAACTGAGGATAACAGCAGTGAGCTTTACCCTCAGTAGCTGTGCCTGGGGATTTACCTGCCAGCCATTCAAGCATTTGCACCCCAAACCCCACTTACCATCCCTATTCCTGAGCATCCTGGTGCTGAGTGCATTCCCTCCTTGTGAAGCTATGCACTTCACCTTCCTGAAGAGAACTGCTCCCCCTGAGAAGCTTCAAAATTCAGCTGTTCTGTTGTTGGTTTTTTTTCTCCTCTGCCCTACCTTGCTGGAGACCATCCAGGATTTACAGTTCTGGAGCTGAATTCTTCTCTCTAAAGTAACAGCAATGAAGGTAAAGGAACAAGACCCACAGAAATGAGCTCAGAATCCAGCCACTAGCTTTCTGTGCCCTGGATCAGCCAGGGACGCGAATGCTGCATGGAGAGTTACTTTGCTCAAGGGAAAGTGTGCTTCATGCAGCAGGAGCATCTCCAGCTAGTAGTCTCCAAAACAAACAGTACAAGGGATGAAAGAGCCATGCTCTTTACCTTGCTCTTGCAGTATACATTTGCTGTAATCTTCCCAAACAGACTACTGCTAGAGCTCCACTAAAAGAAAAGTACTCTAAAATACATTTCAAACTTACTAAACCAAAATGCATATGCATTACAGTGCAGCAACATGGAATTGAACTGGCTGTGGCAAAGACTGACTGGATCAGTTAGAGGTATTTTATACCTGATTTCAATTATTTTGCTATACAAGTTAAGTGAAGGTCACAGAACAATGTACTGGCAGGGCTGCAGATGGATCCCAGGTGGCTGACGACTAACCCCTCCTCCCCTCCAGCCCTGGCCTATCTCTAAACTACCAAACAGCACAGGAGTCCCTTATCAGCAAGTGACAGAGGCAAGTGGGTCTCCAGGGTCGAAAAAGGAGAAAAAGAGGGTCCCCCAGGTTCTAAGGGGGATGAGAGGTTGCCGGGGACATCACTTTTCTCTATCTACTATGCTTATTTTTCATCAGATTGCACAGACCAAATTTACTTGGCTATTAAGCAGAAAGGCTCTAAGGGACAAAAAGACAAATTAATTCCTGGTTTATGAACAGAAAATTCAATAATCGTAAGGGTAAATCAGCATATTGCTCATGTACCAAATGATCATTTCATGGACAAAACTGGGAAAAAATTCAGGAATAAAGAATAAAAGCAGGAGGGCTGTGGTTGTAGAGCTGGGTGTCTAATACACAAAAGCATATTATGGAAAGTACTATTAATTCAGTCACCTGGAGGAATAATAGTACCACTGCAAAAAAGAGTATTTAGACTCACTGTACACTAAGGCTAACCCAGATCAAAAGGTTGTCACAATATTAGATATGTTCTCAACCTGCTGTAGATACAAAATCTACACATTTTGTGTGGATGTACATATGAGTATATGCATGTGTAACATTTTCAACTTCGCATAGCATCTTCTGCTTCTCTAGTCCCCTATCCTTTCACATCTCCACTACTGAAACAGAACCTTCTTTGCAGCCTTCTGTTATTCCATGCTTGACTTCTACGCACAGATCTACTACAGGGGCCATGCACTGCCACAAACTCACCCCAGCTATGATCTAACTTTAATACAACCGAGTGCTAAGTAAGATGCACAGGGATCTGGGAAAGCAGTTAGCTCTTAGAGCTGAAGGACAAAATGCTGGAAGTTGTGACTGAAACAAGCAACAGTTCACAACTGAGGGAAGAAGAACTGTGGCAGTCTGACTTCTACCAGCCAAGGTAAGACCATCACACAGTAAGGATATGCAGACTGGAAAGTGTTCAGACAGGGCCTCTGAAGAAACACTGCTTAATGCACAAACCAAACATGCAAACCCAGTAAGCAAAAACTGCACCAATATATCTCAAATTACATCTGCAACACTTCCAATCAAGAAGCAAAGTGGATGAAACATCTAGTATAGTGTGGCAACCTCATTAGTGCAGCCATATCTTCCTGGAAAAAACCCTGTGGCGTTCACCATTAAAAGAAAGTATTAAGCTGGAAATAACTGTCATACACAAAGCAAAGCTTCTATTACAGGAAGGCAAACAAAACTCTGTTTGGCTGTAGAGAAGACAGAATAAATGTCATTTAATCACCTATGTAAAATTATCTATACTTTTTTAATTTAAAAAATCCCTATGTAATGTAGACACACAACTATCTTCTGCAAACATGGTATCAAATGTCAGATATGGATACACAAATCCTAATAGTCATTTCACACCAGCAATACAGCATATGGACATTTTAGCCATTCTACCTATAGATATCATACAGGGAGACACACATGTCAGAAAACTTCACCCTGTTAGTAAAGGATAAGCAGTGAAGAGACTAGAATTTAATCACCATCAACCTGGAAATCTCAATAGGCTTCACAAAGCTGGTGAATATCAGCCTTACCCAACTGTGTGAGGAATTTGAGTGACAGGTTAAAGGACTTGCCTTGAGATCAGACTGACACAGTGGCAGAACCAGCAGCTCTGCGTCCAACTCCTGTGCTTTAAACTGTAATGCAACAACTCCTTTCACGAGCCAAAAATAGAAAACCAGGTGACCTACTCCTCAATTATCATAGAATGATAGAAAGGTTGGAAGGGACCTTAAAGATCATGTAGTTCCAACTCTCTGCCATGAGCAGGGACACCTTCCACCAGACCAGGTTGTTCCAAGCCCCATCCAACCTGGCCTTGAACACTGCCAGGGATGAGATAACCGCAACTTCTCTGGGCAACCTGTGCCAGGGCCTCACCACCCTCATCATAAAAAGTCTCTTCCCAGTATCTGCTTTACATCTACCCTCCTTTAGTTTAAAGTTGTTACCCTTTTTTCTGTCACTACAGGCCCTGATAAAAATTAAACCTCCTTTTGAGTATTGAAAGGCCACATGAAGGTATCCTCCTTTTATCCAAGCTGAATAACATCTACTCTCAGCCCTTCTTCATAGGAGAGGTGTTGCAGTCCTCTGACCATTTTTGTGCCCCACCCCCCTCCCCAAGCTGCTTGAACAGACCCAGGTCTGTCTTGTACTGGGGACCCTAAAGCTGGATGCAGAACTCCAGGTATGGTTACATGAGAGGAGAATTCAGGAGAAGAAACATCTCTCTCAGTCTGCCAGCCACACTTCTCTTTATGCAGCCTGGGATAACATTGACATTCCAGGCTGCAGGCATACATTGCCAGCTCATGTCTTCTACTTTTTACTTTTTAAAATAAAACAGGAAAAAAGGCAAGTACAAATTGTACAAAACCCTAATTACTACCTTGTATTGGAAAACAATATACAACGGGGATAGCCCAGCAGGCAAGATACATTTGATCTCATCTCCTTCTCTTTCTTAAAAAGACATTAAAAGTAAAGAGATACAAAGCATCAAGGGAAATTCACCTGGGCATCAACTCCACCTCTGCTGTCCTCCCTCTAGGTCCTCTCAACAGCCCTTAATCCCCAGCCCAGGCTCCACAACCTCTCCTCAGATCACATCTCCAGCAGCACTGAACGCAATTACCATAATTGATGGGCTGCTTTTGTTAAGACCATGGTATCAATAAACAGAAGTAAAACAAGCTCCTAAGGAAGATGCAGGAAATCTGTTAGAATGGATGTATGCAGTGGCAGGCATAACAACTGTTGATGGCCAATTCATAAATCACAGCTGGATTCTTTGGGAGACTTGTAACTCCCAGGCGACTTCCCTCATAAAACAACAGCATGAGGAAACAAATGAGAGACTGCTGTTAAAGCCCCTGTAAAACCTTCGCTATGCCAGTCATGGCCTCAAAAGCTAACAAGAATCCATTAGTCTAAGTTACCAGGCTCAGAAGCAGCTAAAAATCCAGCTGAAAATGTCAGGCAACAAGGCCGCTCACCTTCTTTTCCAGAGAAGTGAGAGGTTGCACTTCAGACATGCTCTCTGACCTCTCTCAAGGTCAGCAGTTCCAAAAGAGTCCACTGACCCAGAAAGCAATCCAATATCCGTCAAAGGTCACCCAGCACTTCAGAAGCATCCAGTCCCTGCAACAATATCACAAACCTAGCCAGCACACTGACACTGCCTGCACCGGCTGCAGCAACCGGGGGCTGCTAAGGGAGTTGCCGCAGCACATGGCAGCCCTGGAGGTCCTGACTTGAAGGTGGCTGCATGCAGGCTGTGGCAAAAGACCTGAAAACACAGCTGTGCGGCCGAGTAACCCAACCAGCTGAATGTCATCCTGCTTTCAAGGCGGCACATTGAAGCCAAGGTACCACCCAGAAGCAGGTCTGCATCATCTGTTGCTTCACTATCCCCACAGCTTAGCAGGCACAGTCTTTGTAGCAGCCCAGATGCAGAAATGCTGCACTGCTTCTGCTGCCTCATCTTCACTCCAGGGCAGCCATAATGGTGTCTGTCCCTGCCTCTGTTCCCAGTACCCTCTAAAATGGCAGCATTAGCATTTGGCCTCTTCCCCTCTGGCTTTCACAATCCCCAGGATGTGCAGGGTCCCTGACCACAAGATGCTGGTAACCAACTATCCTATGCCTATCACACTGATGAACTAATAGACTGGAGCACCAGTCTGGGCTCCTGCCTGAACTGATTCCTGGACACGTAGGCTCCTCCACATCCTCCTTCTCCTATCTCCCTATCTGTGGTGTCTGATCTATCTCAATGGTGCTGAGAAGGTAAAGAGGAGGACAGAAAGGCGCTTACAGATGACAAATATTCCATATAAATTCTTAATGGCAATAAATGTATGTTTATGATGATTTATTAATGTGCTTATAAATGTATAGACTGGCCTGAGGCATTATTCCGTTGTGTTAGAGGTTGTTGCTGCTTGCAGCTGGAGATGATAAATAGTACCTTGTATGCAACAGACACAGGAGACTTCTTGTTATGCAAACAGTTTATCCTTTAAGGCACCACACTCTTCAGGACCAGGACTATGCACTGCAGCCTTACAAGCTGTAACTGCTGCAGCCCTCTTAAAATCCTTCTCATCTTCCAGGAATAGCTACAGACTCATTCTGTCAGTTGAGGCTACCACAGCCAAAGTTTATTTCACTCTGTATTCACAGGCCAGACTCCTTCCTGAGGAGTCCCTCTCACACATTATCAGTCTGGCTGGCCAGCACAAGGGCCATGCAAGCATTTCCAACTGGGCAACACTGTTCACTCTATCACAGTGTACCGGCTTACCCAGCAAGACATGAACTCACTTTGGGCTGCCTTCTTCTCTAGCATGTGTTACAACAATGCTACCATTTGGCACTTACATTGCATCTTTCATTTAGGAATCTCAGAATGCTTTTTAACAGCATTATTATCCTCAATTTCCTTTCTTCATTTAATAATTCACACAGGTCCAAAGTGGGAATGGGAAAAAGATTCTTCAGTAGCTCCACAGTCTTATCTACTAGATTATTCCCCAATATACCTTACAGCCAGGAAGAATTAACAAAGCGCACACTCTGAGTATCTCACAGCACTTAAATGCTATAAACTTAATCCTGTTTTATAAACCATTATCCATACAACTGAAGGCACAGGAACAGCAACTAACTTGGCTACGGTCCTACAACCATTTAGTGTCAATCATTTAGTTAACAAACTAAAAATAAGCAACACCACTGTTGTTTTGTTAAGAACAAAAAATTATAGTGAAAGAAGTGCAGGAATAGATAATAACTGCTGTAATTCCTATTCAGTACATAAGACCATGTATGAGACCATGAACCTCCCACCATAGCCCTTACTCAAGAGCCTTTTGGGGTTTGGGTGGGGTCTTTATGTTTGGGGTTTTTGTGGGTTTGGGCTTTTTTGTTTGTCTGTTAATTATTCCTGTTAGGAGATCCTAGGTATGCAGGCCTCTTTACCAAGAGATTCACACCTTTCATTAGGGCAAGAGCAATAGGCAACAGTCTCAACAGAAATATCACAAACAAGGACACAATAAAGAATGATGCATACATACTGAAAGAAGAAAAAATAAAGATGCTGATGCCAGGAGCTCCCTCCTCCCAGGCAGTTCACACCTGACAATATTTGCACCTTGAGCACATGCTGCACACTCCTGATCTACAGTGTGCAACTCTGACCTAAAAGCTGAGTGTCCAGAGGTAGCGGCTATAGCTGCTGTGCATACCATACAGCCTTGAACATACAGCAAGTACTCAGTCAATAATAAATAACTAATAGATCTGATCAGGCTTCAGGGTGCTCACTTTTTAAAACAATCCCAACTTAACTTTAGCTCTCATCTCTCTGGTTTGTTGTTTTTTTTTTTGCTTTCTTTCTTTCCATGCTGCTAAGCTTTGATGTCAAAAACGAAGGAATAAGGACCTCCAGTATCACTGCCATGAAGGCAATAGATGTGACAGACTCAGGCTTACCACTGACTAGGTTATTGATTAAAATTAGTCAGAAAATGCATTGTAAAGGCTGCAAGAGGCTTCAAACAGGAGGAAAAAAAAGTAGTAAAATGTATCTGGCTCCCAGAAGTGCATTTGAAAAGACTGAAGGTCAATTATCCCAGCAATTTGCAGCCAGTCTCAACAATCTGGCTTGATTAAAGAGTATAATACAATAGAGGAGTTCTCCTCAATCCATCTCCCCACCCTCCCTTCTTTAGCAGCAGGTTTGAATGTCAGAAACTGCAGAAGTGCAGGGCACCTATATTGCTGAATAAGGCAGCAAACAAGCATTTGTCAGTGGATTCTCCCAGAGCCCTGGGAGAGGTGGTTAGGGGCTCTGGAGCTCAGACTGTCTTTTAATCAGCTCTCCAGGATACAGGGGAGGACCTTAAAAAGGCTAGGAGGTTTTGCCAGGTTCATAAATGGTTAGAAGGGTGGTGCCATAGCCAGGGGTTTCGCTATCTTGAACACGGGACTCAATTTAGAAGGCCAGGTCTACTGGGGCTGGTGGAGCTGGTCTGACAAAGAAGGGGAAGAGCGGTTTTGGT
>WYDI02024055.1:66108-78314 GCA_009867235.2 Psittacus erithacus | reverse complement strand
TTCCTTTCCTTTCCTTTCCTTTCCTTTCCTTTCCTTTCCTTTCCTTTCCTTTCCCTTTCCTTTCCTTTCCTTTCCTTCCTTCTCCAAGTTATTAATTATCTAATTACAACCACATTCTGCAGACGAGCTAAGGACTTGACAGGCTGCCCAGGACCACTCAGGAAAGCTTAACTACTTGATGTGTGCGAGCAGCAGTGGTTTATGTATGTGCACATCTGACAGATGACAGGTTGGTCCTTTCCTCATGCTGGCACTGGGGAGGGACTCAGGAAAGGAAGATAAAGTACAGGGGGGAAGGAAGATACCATGGAGAGATTTTTCTGATGGCCTTCTTTTAACATTGTTTTCTCCAGCAAGCAGAAGAAGGGGTGGAGGATGCTTGCTGCCAGCTACACGAGATACCACCGTACCCTGAATCTGGCTGCCGTGTAAAACAAGGTGAAAACAGGTAGGAGGCAATACTGAGCTGATCTATTTGCGCTGGTGTTTTAAATCCCACTCAGGACTGGAGAGGTCAGCACGAAGCCACTCTTGGAGCAGAGCTGGGGATTTGCAAGCTGATGGGTTTAACCCCGGGTGAGACGCCCTGCTCTGGCTGCGGCAGTGCAGGATCCCGTTCCCACTGGTTCTTTCTGGTTTCCAGCAGCTTTTTTGGCCCTGTCTGCTGGAAAAAAATGGGAATTCCACAGCAGCTCAATGCTGATGTCTTCCCTGTTACTGCGGGGTGAAAGAGTCTAGGTCTACCCTGTGGATGGCTCTCTGGCTGTGCCCCATGGCTCTTGCATGGCTCTGCCAGGTCCCTCGCGTGCTCCCAGCGCTTAACACATCCTTTCTCGTCCCACACAGGTCACCAGAATGAGGTGTCATTGTGGATAGATGTGGCTGCTGCTCAGCCACTGCTTGGCCAGTGCCCGGTTATCATAGAATAGCTTGGGTTGGAAAGGACCTTCAAAAGTCATCTAGTCCTACCCCAGGGTTATCAGCCTTGGCAGGATAACCTGGTAGGTTAATTCCACTGCTGTTTCTTGGTGATTGTCCACTGCACATTAAAGCAGCCTGTCTGAGCTGATTGAGCCTTATTATGACCAGATATAGGGGTCACCAAAGGAAGCTGCTCTACCTGGCCATGAAGGGGTTATTCTTCACATCTTGACATAAACTTGCGTTTCAGTTCATAGCCTGTAACATTTTGCTGGTTGTTCATACCACGTATTTTATATATGATCCACATCAAAGAGTAAAACCCCCTCATTCACAAACCCGATCTATCAGCACAAGAGAAGGGAAGTGCATGAGATGAGAACCCCGGCTGTGTGACCCGCTCCTTCCATTTCTTCTTCTGTGGACTTTAGGGACATTGGGTGATGACTGCTTTTGAAAACCTGGCTCTAAGTATCAGTTTTGAAAACACATGAATGGTAATAGAAGGAGGAGGGTATCTGCTCGTGGCATCAAGGACACTTTGGTGGTGCGATGTGTGGCAACATGTCCACTGCAAGCAGAGAAGTGATGTGTGATGTCTGCTTCCAGCCTGTTCTTCAGTTATCCCACACCCCCTTCCATGTCACTTAGATAGAGGAGTACTGTGCTAAAAACCTGCTAGCATCCCATGTGGAGCTTAGCAATATTGGGGGACTTCGATGGCTTCTCAGTTTGCTTTAGAGTGCTATGAGTATTGGAGAAATCGTACTCTGAACCTGGCTTGTAATCCTCATGTCAGAAACTTTGTAGTGGTTTGAGTCTTGCAGGGGGAAGGAGGATCAACTCCACTGCTGAGAAAGAGGGATAATATCCCCCAAAACCAGCTGCTGGTATCTCCTCCTCCCCTACCCAGTCCTGTCACATCACTGCAGCCAGACTGCCTCCTCCTTGTTTATGGAGACCCCATCTTGAACTGCTCCAGTAAACCCAGTGCATTGTGCCTGGGCTCCCAGAAGAGCTGGTTCCAATCCCCCAGCTCATCATGCACCAAAAAGGGAAGCACAGCCCTGCTTTCCTTCAGGAGCTATAAAATGAGGCAATGGGGCCCTTCAGGCTTCTTTCCCCCCTTAAGTCATAGAGAGCTTTTCCATAATGATTTTATGCTTTTAATGGACTCTCCCAAGGTATTGCTTTATGTTTATGATCCTTTAATCCCAGAGGGGCTCAGCAAGGAGCTCATCAAAGCCTGTCAAAGCACTCAGCTGGCAGCTACTCCTATGGCGCTTCTCTGCTCTGCTCCCATAACTGGGACCCATGGTGGCTTCCTAATGTGCTTCCTGCAGGTTTCCTATGGCAGCAGAATGATGAGATAGGGGCTTAATCTTAATCAAAGAAGGAAAGCCCATAGCAGGCTTCACAGGGAATGCCCTCCTGGCACTGAGCTGATGTGGTAGCGCAGCAGGACAACACAGAGCTTAGTTTTAATCACATACAGGCTTGCTATGTAACTGCTGTCTTTGCACGTGCCTCAGTTTCCCCGGTTGGGAAATGGCAGTACCTCCCTTCCATTCCTACAGTGCATGTGGGATTTAATCAGCTGGTGCCAATGAGACACTTTGTGATTCTCCAAGTTATAGCTGAAAGGCATAATGCTGCATTGTAACAAAGCATGATTGGAGCATCAGGACTGAGAGCTGGTAGATGGTGAAACTGCTGAACATAGTTCTCAAGCATTTCTCTTACCCCGTAGCTTGGAACACGGAATGGAGTTGTTACACATTATTGCAGACCCAGTGCAGTTTCCTCTGCACTGTGAATTGAGGGCTTGCTGCTCTATTTTCTTTCTCTGCATTTGGAGCATTCCCCAGCCCAAGAACACAGCATGGAAACCATGAGAGCTGAGAGCTGCTGGCTTGATGGAAGGTGGCAGCAATAGCACAGCTGGGGATTTTGTGACAGGACCCCAAGGCCTTTGCCCATATAGGATTAGGGTGGTTTTAGTCACAAAGGGATTGAAATAATTCCCATAACATAACTCAGAGTGCAAATGAAATAGGAAATGCAGTTGAACGGCTTGGGTTGGTTGGTTTGGTGGTGGTGTTCTGTTGTTTGTTTCTTTTAAAGGATGCTTTTCCCACTTATTTTACTGCAAGAAAATGGTTCTTCCACAGGGTCCCAGCCTCTCTTTGCCCAAATGGGTTTTGTCCATCCAAAATCCTTACCAGGAAAGTGCTGGCCCAACTTCTTGCCTTGTGTTTGGGACTGGGAATGGGGTCAGGTAGTGAGTAGCGGACGAGTGGTGTGAGCGGCGCAGCACACACCAGCTGCTCTCCCCGCACCAGCTGGGACTGATTTTGGCAGTCACTGAGAAGTTTATAGACTGTTTCCTCCTCCCTTCAACTTGGGGAAGTCAAAACCAGCACAGGTCAACACCAAGATGCTGGCCCTGCTCAGTGGGTCAATGCAGGGCACGCTGCCTGAGGCTGATGCTGCTGCCTTCCAGCATCGCTGGAGTGGACGTGGCTTCTGACCGAGCATCACTGCTGAAAGGAGCTT
Source organism: Psittacus erithacus (assembly GCA_009867235.2). Lineage (NCBI taxonomy): Eukaryota > Metazoa > Chordata > Aves > Psittaciformes > Psittacidae > Psittacus > Psittacus erithacus. The sequence continues at coordinate 74,837 of WYDI02024055.1, read as the reverse complement.
GAATTGTAATAACAAATCTCTTCTAAGTGACACCAATGGGCACATTCCTCACCCACCCCGTGTGTGAGTGCCTCAGTGGTCCCAGCCAGCTTCTCCACCATCCTGTGCTGCCCCCACAGCACTGCTGCCTTTGACACCATCCCTGCCACCGTGTTTTGCCCCCTTTGAAGTCTCCCACTCTAGACTGTGCCTGTTTTAAACACCCCACAACATTCATTTCAATGGGATGTTAACTTGCAGGCTGCAGAGGTTTGGACTGGGAAGCAGCACTGCTGTGAGCCAGGATGGTGTCAGGAGGTAGGATGCAAGCAGGGCAGGCAGCATTGCTGGGCATGGGTGGCAAAAGACCTCTGACATCTTCCTCCCTGGGAAACAAACATGCACTGAGGAAACAAATGTTAAACCAGCCCATGGGAAAGCACTGAATAAACTCAGCTGGATATCTCCATCACTACCATCCCAAAACTCATCCTTTCCAAAATGACAATACCAGAAAGGATTAATATAGTGAAACCTGCAGCAAAAGCCTATTCAGGCTATCGCGAGTCCTCACCCACGCTGGCTTTATTGTGCTAGGTGCTGCACCATAAGCTGGTTGCAGGCATGTTACAGGGTGAAAGGGGAAGGAGAAGGAGAAGCTCCCTGTTGAGTTGCATCTGATTGGAAGTGGGGTAGAGCAAATATCAGTCAACGACCTGTCTGGTTGTTACCCAGGTGAGTACCTTCAGGGCTGGAAACCCTCCGTATAGAGGAGGAAAACATGACGTGGATGGACTAGTCCAACCACTGGGCTCAAGCGACGCTGGGTTGCAACACAAAACAGGGCGCTCGTGCTTTAGAAAATCAATAAAATGCTTCAGTCGGCGCTAAGTAGCAGCTGCCCTTAATATTTTTCTTCAAAATAAATCAATATGCAGCTAGTTTGGTTATTGCATTATGTCATAGCCCCGGTACGCCCGCCCGCCGCACCAGCGCCGCATGTGTCCTGCCCCGTGGGCACGGGGACGGGGAAAAACAACAGCGAACAATGTGAAACGTGACTCGAGGGCTCACGTGTTGGCCCCCGTGCCTTGGGAGAGAAAAGGGCAGAGCGGGCTGGCGTGAAGTGCCAGCAAGGGAGTTTGTGAAATGCCAAAGCAAGCGGCTCCAGAAATGAGGTTGTTCCTTTGAAGATTAGGAAATGCCAAGTTGGAAGGGAGGACAAATCTCAGCATCTTGACTTTTGGGCCAGAAAGTCTGAATTTGGGTCACTTCTGGCCATGAGGGCTCTGTCTCGCCTGGCTACCAGGACTCCTGGTGACCTGGGCTCTTGCAAGCATCCTGTGCTCCTCTTTCCCTGCCCCTGCGATCCAACTCAATCCCAGATTTGCCAACAAGGGGACTGTTGTCAAGACCTATGCGGCAGCTTAAAGTGCAGACATCTGAGACAGCCTGGAGGATCCTGCTGAGGACACAGAAATCCCCTAATCTCATTGTCAACATCATGGGCAGGGTCCCTACATGACGTGCTTACTGCCAAACTCCCCCAATTCAACCCTTAACCTTGCTCATTCCTAAGCCTGGTGAACCGAGGACCATCATTCCCGGCTGTCTTGGGAATAGCTGCTGTAAGAAAGCATATGGCAAGTATCAATGGTAATATCCACGGTCATGTCTGTGTGCTTTGCCCTGCAGCATCCCGTGGTCTTTTATCTGCTCAAAACCTCCTGAAACTTACGTTGCTTGGGCTGAAAATTTTCCATGCCCAACAGTGATTCCTCTTTCTTGCCATTGTTTTTGTTTTCTGGGGCCGGGGCAAAAATGGTCCAGCTGTTTTGGAGCACAGGGAGAGTGGAAAACAGCAGCGCTCCAAAACTGCTGAAGGCTTCCCCTTGACTGTGTATCGGAGTCTTGGACACCAATGGGTGGAAAGCCGAAAGGCAGCATGCATATCACCCAGCTTGTAAAGCAGCATCCCACCTGGGCCTGGAGGAAATTAAGTTTGTTTTGACCTAGTTCTGAGCCTCCCAAAAATCACCTTCCAACTCTGCACGGGCTGAGTGTTTCTGTGAGCCCTATGAAGCAGACCTAAGGCAGGAAGGACGGGTGGGTTATTTTGCCTTGGTTTTTATCACAGTGTCATATGAAGCCCTTGTGAAGCAGCAGAGATTTGCTAGGGTTTAGGAGAGATGGTGGTCTTACGACCAGTAGGCTGGGACATGTGCAGGCAAACCAGGTATTTGTTACCTAGATTAGATAGAGCAGAGTGTCTGGTCAAACTTTGGCAAATCCTGGGAGGTGGGATGGGAGGTGGGATGCCTCTTACCTCCCTCCTAAGCTGAAGAAGTCCCTGGTGTCAAGCAGCAAGCTGAAGTTAAGGTATATCCAAGCACAGGCTGTGCATGTCTGTTTTGTTCAAGAATGGGAAAACTCCATCTGCACACGTGTCCATGTTTATGCATTGATTCATATGTGCTCAAATGTTTTTATGGCAAAGTTAAAGGAAGAAGGGAGATGCTGCTCTGTGTATAGCGTGCATAAAGCTACCCTTGCTGCAGGCGTTGGCTGGATCTCTACCAAAAGGGTAATCCCACACTATCTGGGAGTTGTCCCCAGGGCCCAGATGGACAGTGGTGTATAGCTGAGATTTAAAACATTTTCCTGATGCAGATGGTGCAAAAATGCATCTTTTTAGGACCATTTTCTGAACATGACCAGAGGCAAGCAGCAGAGGTAAGGGGAAACTGAGGCACAAAGGAATGGCACCTTAAAATAGCAGAAATCCCTTGAATTTTAGGACATTTCTTACCAAAAATGGCTAAACAGATGGGGATGGAGAACAAATTCCCATCCTTGTGGTTGCTTTCTGCCTCAAGGGGAGTGCCGGTCCTTGTGGCTGTGGCACAGACCAGGAAAGGAGAGAGCCCGAATGCACAGCTATCCTTCAAGCAATGGAAAAGGCAGGCAGGCCGGCCTGCAAGGCTTCAGAGGGAAGGAAACAGCAGAGAAAGGAATTCAGATAATTGTGTACATGCAGTGGGGGGAGAGAAGGCCCAAATCAGATCTAATGCTGTGGGTACGGACAGACTGAAACCAGATACCCTGGCTTGTGTTTTTTCTGCCTTTGCTGGTATGAGCCCTTATCGACCATCTGCTCTTGAAGTCTCCCAGATGAAGGAAAGCCACAATTATGTGCATCTTACAGCTGGGAAACCATTTAAAAACACATCCTTCCCAGTTGTTCATTCCTGAGTCGCACACGCACACCCCACCAGCTATCACCAAATGTACCCCTCGTCTAGAGGAAAGCCTCTAATCTAATTTACCCCAGGCTTTTCAGACCTCGGGGGGTTTATCTGCCCATGGCTGGTTTGAGGGAAAACATCCTCCTTGTGCCCGGTGGCTCCCTGGTTCCTTATGGGAAGCGTAACTACTGCTTTGATGGGGATGGGGCATAAGAAAACAGAGATTTAAGCCTTTTCTTCTCCCTCCTTTTCGAGAAAGGTCAATGGCTCGGTCACACGTCACTGTCCGGAAGAAGCATCCTAAAGAGACGATGCCAAACGAGCAGACCAGAGGGAAAGCTCTTGGTAATATCTTCAGTATTTTGATATCTATCTTCTGTCAACCCATTTGTTTTTAAAGGTGCAAAGTGAGCTTTCTTATTCTTCCAGCTCCAGGCGTGCCTCTGCGAGGCTCAACTGTCTGGAGTAACGAAGGTGTCTCCGGCACGAGAGGGGGCTGAAACCCTCACAAACCATTGTAACACCTCTGAGTGCTCTGATCTCAATTTCTCCTCAGTTCCTCATGACTGAGCTGCTGGGTTTTCCTCGGGGCTTCAGCTCCTTTCCATTTGGGATGAAGAAAGAGGGAAGCTGAAGGACTGATGCAGCCCTATCCTGGACCTGCAGGCTCAGAGCTCTGCTGGGAAATCAGCTCTGTTCATAGCAAACCGTCATAGCTCACCCAACAAAGCCAAGGTGGCCTCCATCACGCTCAGAAACTTTCAGGCTCACCAACTTCCCATGGAAAAACTTGCCCTCTGGGGTCTTGGAACACACTTCTTTGGCGTTTTGTCCCGTGGCTGATTGCCCTAGCCCAGATAAAATCAGCCTCAGGGTAGGGAGGAGAAGAGAGAGCTCTGCAATGAAGCGTTTTGTTGCTGGGACACTCCGGTTTCTGTGTTATGTCCTGCCTCTCCGCAGCAATCTCAGGGCAGTTGTTCATAATATTGACTCCGAGGTGTCCCTCCATCACCACAAAATTAAGCCAACAAAATAAAGAGCTTTAAAGAGAAAGCAGCCCCCTCAAAGAAACATTTCCCCCAGCCCTGCGCTCCTCCACAGCCTGAGCATCAGCCTCTGCAGGGCAGTGGGGTTCTTTGCAGCTGGAGGAGGAGGAGGTAGGTTTGTGGGAGCCCCTTATAAAGTCTTGGCAGCACATCACTGAAAGCTCATTTAGAAGTTGCCGCAAGGCGGAAGCTGGTAATGAGCAGTTGGAGCAGGAAAAAACAGGCTCGCTTCGATGTTTGAAGGGACCATCTAAGCTCTGTCCTCAGCTCTGCCCAGCTGCCTGGTGGGTGGCTCAGAGGAACAAGCACTGGGGGACACCACCAGCATCGCCTGAGCGTTAAAGCCAGGGTTGTGGGCAGAAAGGGACAGGAGGAGGTGGCTATCACCAGCCCTCCTGGCTAATGGAGCAGCAGATAAAGCCCATCGCTGTTTCCTTGGGTTCATCTCCCCTCCCCAGAGACACTCACGCACAAGCTTGGCTTTGCACAATAAGGTGCAGAAAAAAGGAGCAAGCAGAAGGAAAAAGGTGGGGAATGAGATATTCTTGTTGGAGAGCTCAAATGAAACACACAGCGTTGGGAAAAGAGGCTGCGCAGATGCCAACGTGCATCTTAAAGAGTGGCTCTGGAGCTGCTGAGGCTTACGCCGAAGATGAGAGCAGTTATTTCATGTCTTCCTCTGCTTCATGAGCACCCCATCCTCTAGGCTTCCCAAATCAACATGAATTCCAGCTGTGAGAGCACAAGCAATTCCAGGCAGGCACTTGGTCCTCCCTCCATGAAATGCACACATCAAAGCAGTGCCGGGGAGATAGTAATGTTATACATGGAAAGTAAGGAGGGCAAAGTAATTATGGATGTGCCATACACTTCTACTGAGATGCTCACACCAAAGACCATGTGCAAACCTTACTCTGCACAATTACAGCTTGCAAGCTAAGGCCCAGTGTACGTTAGGAGACAGTTGCATGATGTGTTATAGCTTAATGGCTCATGCCATTGGCTGGGCTACAATGACAGACTGTGTACCTGTGCTAAGCAGTTTGGGAAGTATAGTGTATTTGTTTAAGGCAAACCTGCTCTTGTAGGCTGATTGAGACTATCAATAGGACCATGATTCTTCTTCCTCCTGGCAATATGTGAAGACAGTGGCTTAGGGCAGCTGACACTGCGCAGCTTGGTGTGTGGCATGCTCTGGTGATGCTGGCACTCAATGTGAAATGTGTCTCTGGTCTCTGTCTGTCTCTACAGGGATAAACACAACTGTGATATGAAATGGGCTGTAAAAATACCCTTCTGCCTCCTCCACTCCGTTTTAGAATAGCAGGGAGTATTGAACAGCCTTCCTCCTCTCTGCGTTCTTGCCCAAACAATACAAATCCTAGGAAAAACACCTTCTCTAAATATAGATATCTCTACAGCTTTATTCTTTTTCCAAGGGAATTCTTTTAGCCTGGCCTGCTCAGTCAGCAGCTTCCCTGTTCTCCTTATTCTTCCTGTGTGCAGCAAGTATGCAGCTGCAGTTTGCAAACCTCATGAGTGGCAGCATCCCTGTGGGAAAAGACAAGCATCGTTCTCTGGCTCTGGGACTTGGCACTGCAGGTCCTAGCCCATAGAAAAGACCTTTCTTACCCATTTCCCCACTTTAGCTGCCCCTGCGCTGTTTAGATCAGGTACTTTAAAAGCAAGAACAGCTGAGTACAAGGAGGAATAGCCTTAGCTTTTTTCTATCAGCCCAGCACAAACACTGCAATAACACTGACTCCTAAATCAGTAAGTGGGTGATAGTTACGACTGACTCCACAGCATGGATTAATGCCAGTGGAATTAATAACAACAATAAACCTCCTGCTTTAAAAGCACCTATGGTTTAAACTTGTTACTTAAAAAAATAACTAGAATAAAACAAAAAATGGAGCCGCCCGCTAAAAAGAAGAGGCAATTTGCACAAAATCAATGGTCTTTCACTGGCTTCTGTGAGCAATCTGCAGGACAGGGACGATTGCCTTATGAACTCGGGGTGCTTTGTAATGTTCAATACAGTCACTGACAAATAGCAGCTGAAACACCTGTAGGCCAGATGTGCACAGCTGTACTTGTGCTGCTGCTGATCAATCTTCAGATTACATCATGCTCCAGATGCCTGACTCCAGAAACGCTTGGAAAGCAGAGCTGAAGCAAACCTCCCCACGGCAATGCCGTGCCCCCTCTGCACTCAGTGATGAGCCCTTCTTCTGTTGTCACCTTGACTGCACAGCGCAGCCTCAAAGCAAATAGAGGGGAAACTCCAGCCAGCCATCTGGGAAGAGACATTGGCGTCCTATAGCCAGGAATGATGTCTCTGCATGATTAATGTGTTGCTGATGTGGGCTATGTACTGCCCTAGAATCGTAGAGGTAACCAGGTTGGAAAAGACCTTTAAGATCATCAAATTCAACTGTTCTTCAACCCTAACCCGTGCCACTGAGGGCCTTTTCTACATGGTGTGTGAACACTTCCAAGGGATGGTGTTTCTACCACTGCCCTGGGCAGCCTGTTCCAATCCCTGATTAAAGTGTATTCCAAGACTCGTCCACTCTGTGCTTCCACCACTTTGAGACCCCAAAACCTTCAACATCTGAATTGGTTTATTCTGGTGTTTCTCCACACTGCAACATACAGCATACCTTCATCATCTCTCCGTGGCCATGTGTGTGTGCATGTGTAAAGGCAAGTCAAGAGATTTTCATTTTCAGTGGATTCATTACTTGTGCCTATAACACTGGGAAGCAAACCTTTGTCTGCCCTGAGAGAGAATGGGAGGTGACTGTTGAAAAAAGACCCTGAGTTATTTTTGCACCCGGAGTAGGGAAGAACGTTTTCCCTTTGGTTCGTGAGGCTGTTCGCTCTTTAAAACAGATGTTGGGGCAGATTCCCTGAAGCTCAGGAGATTAAATCCTCCATTTTTATACTTATGGATCTTAAAAGAGCATCACAAAACCCCTTGACGTGAAGAAAGCAGGATCCCCATCTCCTTGCTCAATGTCACCATGCCCAGCTATGGCAGAGCCGCATCTTTGGTGACATTCCCAGATGTCTGCAGAGGAAAAGGCGCTGCTTTGAAACCTTCTGCCTCCCATGAGGCAGCGTTTGAAGAATGTGCCCTCACTCACCACACCCTGATCCCTAAAGGCAGTGACTGCAATCACTTGGCCCCAGCTCAGCAGCTTTTCACGCGGCAGTAGGTGCAGGGTCTTGATACCCACCCAGGCTCTGAGTAACAACCGTGATTCAGCCTCTGTGTTACTGATCTCCCAGGGCTTTTGGAGGGGATTGTACCAGGCCAGGTCTTCATCTGGGATTAACTGACAGTGCTTCTTTGAAGTCAAGGGGCCAAACTCTCACTTGGAATAAACTAGTATAACTCCGCTGCAGTCAATAAAGCTACTCTGGTATTTTATTTATGGCAAGGATAATCCAACTATTTAAAATATGTGGGGCTACCCTTATGCAGAGGGCGTTACATTTCTATATGCCAAGCAATCCCACCAGGGTAGGAAGTACTTGGCATCAAATAAGGCACTCTGGTGTGTGCCAATGGCATTAAGCGTGTTTCAGAGAAAGCCACCAGCTGATGTGCAGGGCTGGGGTGAGCACAGCTTGGGACAGGAGACCCAGTGCACACCAGGTTGGCTGCATTTGCCTTTTGGCTTGGAGCAAGCTGCTCTAGTGGAAGGTGTTCCTGCCCATGGCAGGGGGTGGAACTGGATGAGCTTTAAGGTCCCTTCCAACCTAAACCAGGCTGGGATTTGATGACTGATGCTGGCACGGTACCTCTGGGAATGATGACAGTGACTTTGCGTAAGTGTGCTGATAGATCATGGCTTGCTTTGCATTAGTTATCTGCCAGTGCCTGGAGGCTCATTCTGTCTTCAATGGTCTGGCAGCTACATTGACACAGACACAAGCCTGACAAGAGCCATCCTTGGTCCTGCACGTCTCCTGGACCATTTTTCCAGCCTTTACTACAAGTACTGCATTGTACAATACTTCTCACTAACTTCACAGCTTTTGCCTTCCCTGCAGATGGCATTGCCCACCCTTAAACCCAGCCTCTAGATCTCAACCTGAATCCTTTCTCCCAGCTGCTGCTCCTTAGGTTTATGAGTTCCTTCCTCTACTGCCTTGGTGTTTATAAGGAGCTCTGCCAGTCTTTTCACTCACCCATAGAAAGAAGGACTTGGGGGTGTTTGCTGATGGGAAAATGAATATGAGCCAGCTTCAGTGTGTGCTTGCAGCCCAGAAAGCCAACCGTATCCTGGGCTGCATCACAAGGAGCATGACCAGCAGGTCAAAGGAGGTGATCCTGCCCCTCTACTCTGCTCTCATGACACCTCACTTGCAGTATTGTGTGCAGTTCTGGTGTCCTCAACATAAAAAGGACACGGAACTGTTGGAACAAGTCCAGAGGAGGCCACGA